>CATIWQ010826326.1:0-36024 GCA_949673415.1 Euphorbia schlechtendalii
GTCTACCGGGATTTAATTTTTCCAATCCTTTCCAGCAGCAATTTGGTAACCAATTCTTCCAGGGGCAGCCTGTCCAGCCAGCATTCGCACCGGGGCCTGCCTACCAAGGAGTGACCCAACATCCTATTCCCAACTGGAGTATGTCTGTCGCCTCACAGTTCCAGGCACCTCAACTGCCCCACTTTACGGCATATCCCCAGGAGCAGTATGGCTCTTATCCAAGTATAGGAGATGCCATCCTTCAACAACCAAGAATGGTGGAACTATGGCAACAGTTCTTGACCATTCACGGTGGCCATCTAAGGAACACATACCCTACGCAACAGATGATGGGAGAAGAAGACAGCTTGCCCCCAAACTTCGCAATGCCACAGTTTGAGAAGTACGTAGGATCTGGCGACCCACGAGCTCACTTAACGCATTATCAAACGGTGATGAGAGCATTGAGGGTCAGTGACCGAATGATGGCTAAGCTCTTCATCGTCGATTTGGGCCACCCAGTCAACGAATGGTGCAGCCACCTTCCACTCCATATAGCCACCAATTGGAATAGCCTCGCTCAAGCTATGTTGGAGCATTATGGTTTCAACTCTCAAATGGAAACTACAATGCAACATCTAGAGGCTGTAAGGTAAAGGCAGGGTGAGAACTTCAAATCCTACTATACGCGTTTGATGGCTACGCAAGTTAGGCTGCAGATTCGTCTGACCCTACTAGAGATGATAACAAAGATGCTGGACGGTGCACTGCCACTATACAGGAACAAATTCGGATCTGATAGCTTCTCTAGCTATCAAGAAGTGTTTGAAAAGGTAGAACGGATGGAACACTTCGAGTCCATGGACACCTATGGGGGGCACTAACTTGTGATAGATGATTATGTAATAAATTAGTTTTCAGCTACTTTGCCGATAGGGCTTTTGAATTATTTGTTGAATAAATTGAACATTGTTTATTTGCTTGATATTTTATCAATGACATCACGCATTCTCATAAACATATACATATTATTTTTAGCACACATGACACATCATTTTATGAAATTAATTTGGGTATAAATGGATTCCCCAAAAATTCAAATGATTTGACTCTTGAGAGAAAGTGAGAGATAAATGACTCTTGGTGGGCCGTCCCCCGGACATTAAGCCTCACAGGACTCTAATTCCTGGAAAGAGCTAATCCAGGTGGCAACTCCACACTAAGAGATGGCGGATTCGAGTTTGAACCGATCTAAAATGTTTTCGCCTTTTTCTCTTTTTAACCTTTTTCTCGGGTCCCAGACCCGGTGCTTTTCTTCCTTCCTTTTTTCAAAACTCCCCGATGGACCGCGCCTTTGAACCCCGTGCGCTCTCGGCCCACCGCTCCATGTCGCCCGCTCACAAGGTGTTGTTAGTACTGCTTACCAAATAGAAAAATGATGATAACTGCAAGTATACAGTTGCGATGTAGTTTTAAAAGATATTGATCCCACAGGGAAGGAATTCATTTCTAAGAACCAACTAGAGTTACGGAACAAATGAAATAAGATAAATTGTATTGGAGGGTTGGTTGATAGACTGATGAATAGACAGATGCAAGAATAGATTAAAGAAGATGTAAACTATATAGATATTCCCTAAGAGCAATTATAGTAGAGAAAAACATGCAAAATCATCAAGAATATTTCATACACTAGATAACTTTAAAAAACATGGTTCTAGACTCCCAAATATTGAATAATTTACCGCAGAGCAACACATGAAATGACTTTTCTAAATCTAGGGTAAATGAATTATGACACTTATAAAAACCTGGATAACAATAATACTATGCTTAGTACGGGTCGCTCTCACATTGCCATATTTAGCAATTTACCACTCCAAAATGTTGGCTCACTAAACAGCATTATAATCACAGATCTAGTGATTATACACAATCATGTTAACCTAGAAACTACTCTTAAAGTTAACTCGAAAACATATAACTTCATTAATATAAATGACGCAAGATGAAATACTTGTTATGACACATAGACATATTATAAATTTTTAAATGGAAAGTATAAGTAGAAAATAAAGTAAAGTTTTAAGGTATGCAAGTGAAAGCTAAAGTTGATCAAACCATATCCACTCTTTTAATGAGAGTCGTAAATTCCCGCAATTCCTACGTCTACTTTGAATTCGGTCTTGACTCATAGGAAACCTCCGCTAGGATGCTATTCTTTGTGAATATTGAACTAATGCATGTTGAAGAATAAAAAATTTTATTGATAAGCATTTTGCAATTACACTCATACAACAATCGCTCGAATTTATGGAGAAATCTAGTGATCGAAATAAGAATCGAATCACTTATACATTTTTCAAACTAACACTTTGAATGTAATGAAATCTATACAATTTTCACTCTCTATGTATGCATACACGCATTCTTCATATGCATCAACCATATCACACCATCTCACCCCTCATGCACGAAATTAGTTGGTTTGGGACTCTATTTATACAATATGAAGGGTTGCGTCTTTCCAAATGAAGAGTCATGTCCATTGGTGAAGGGTTACATCACTTCAATGTGATTGGATGCAAGGTTTCATCCTCATCTTCAATGGAAAAGCACCTTTTCATGATTGGATTGCTTCCAAAAGGTGTCTTTTCATCTAACAGTTGATGGCGGTTGATCGTCCTTATCCGATGGTTGGAAGTTGAGAAGAGGTGACCAAAAACCATCACAAGTCATGAGCGCAATATACATGTCACGATTGTGAACAATAGTTGGTAACTTTCTGTTTGTGAAGGATGACAAGTCGCTACCGCGAATGGGTGTAATGATCGTGACATGTGTTTTTCGTCATGATTTTTCTTTGCAACTTTACCGATCTTTGACAACTTCGATCCTAAGCTAATTCCTTGTGTTCCATGCATCTTTTTGTACCTTTTTCACTCTTTTTACATAGAATTCCATCTTTGATCATTTTACTCCCAATATTCACCTAGTTTCTGCGCTTGCGTAAAAAATAACTACATACCACGTGAAATCTTTTATATGAAGTGTAAAATGACTTTAAACTATATCATTTTATAAGTAAAAATATCATAATAATAAGTGTAAGTATACACTTATCAACTATCGGATCCACATGAATTTGCTCATGCCGCTTTGTCCATGATTATGGCATGATGATACTGAGTTGTGGCATTGTCATCATGTTGAGGATCTCCCTAATAAGGCCACAGTGGGGCTGCTCGATGACGAAGATGAGGAGGATGAGGATGATGATGATGATGGTGATGACCGTAGTGGCCCCAATGGAGACATGCTTGATGTGGGTGCTTATTACAATCCCCCGACTCATACTTCACAGCCTTCTCAAGTCGGCACTCCCGGGATATACCTTCTTCTCCTATTACCTTTAACTAGGCACATTGCTTCCTTTGTACTCCTTCCTTGAGTAGATTAATGACCTTTCATGTAACTAGTGATAGCAAGCGCGTCTGCGTTGAAGCTGGGCTATCGAAGGGCCCTTCTGTGCCACCCCTAGGTATCATAGAGGGTTGGGTAGCTATGCCCTAGGTATCGATGAAGATAGGTGCGTTCAGAGTCAGATGCTCCCTCCAGGTACTGGCCATACTTTAAGTAGCTAAGAATGTCCGGGTACAAACATTCTGTCACTAAGTCATTTTTTGTTGCGACCATCCTACAATAATAAGGCTTCTTTACGGAATGTAGGATAACTTGTTTAATCGATTAGGCTTGGGGTCCCTCCCACATGGATGCTAGGGTGGTGAGGGAATCAGCCATTTGATTCTCCTCTCACTGTATATGGTGGAAGATACACTTGTCAAACCTGGAAAAGATGCCCCAGATGGCCTC
Source organism: Euphorbia schlechtendalii (assembly GCA_949673415.1). NCBI lineage: Eukaryota > Viridiplantae > Streptophyta > Magnoliopsida > Malpighiales > Euphorbiaceae > Euphorbia > Euphorbia schlechtendalii. Next base: position 3,853 of record CATIWQ010826326.1, read on the forward strand.
TAAGTATGGTTTCAAAGATTCTTCCCGTATTTCCTAATCTTCGGTGACATTGTTGATGATTAGTGCCAAGTCCCCTATGATAAGACCCTCTTTGCCTTGACTTTTTGTAGTGCTTCCAGCCCGAATAAGCATGCCTCGTATTCAATGCCATTATTGGTGACCTAGAATTTAAGCCTCTTACATAAAGGTATGACCTCATCGTGCAAGGTTATCAGCACCACCTTTAAGCTTGCCCCATTTCGATTCATTGCGCCATCGATGTACATCGTCCACTTTGTTATAATTCCTCCACCATGGTCAACTTTTTGTTTGGGAATTCAAGATCTTCAAAATAATTAGAGTCCAAATCTTGGTTTGTGAGAAATTCGGCCACGGCCCATCCCTTGATGACTTTCTTGGTTATATACGCGATGTTGAACTCGGATAATAATAGCAGCCACCTGGAGAGTTTACTAGCAAGGCTAGGTGATTGACAAAGGTACTTCATTGGGTCAAACTTCGCTACCACCTCAACTTTATAAGATTGGAAATAATGGTGCAACTTCTTGGTGAGCCATACCATTACTGCGCAAGTCTTCTCTACCAATGTGTACTTGGACTCATGTTCTAGAAACTTCTTACTCAGATAGTACACGACGTGCTCCTATTAATTTTCATGATCCTATACCAACATTGCTCCCTCGGAGGATTCTTCGATAGCTAGGTAAAGGATTAGGGGCTTCCCTGGAACTGGAGGTTTCAATACTGGTGGGCTAACCAAATACTGCTTGATCTTGTTAAATGCCACCTAATATTGTTTATTCCACATGATCGATTGTTGCTACCTTAGTAGCTTGAAGATGGGCTTGTAGACGGTAGTGATCCGGGCAATGAACATGCTGATATATTAGAGGGACCCTAGAAAGGATCATACTTCCTTCTCCGTTCTTTGAATCGGTTTGCTCCAGATGGTGTTGCTCTTATCCAAATCCATCTCTATTCCCCGTTGGCTAATGATGTTGCCAAGAAGTTTTCTAGATGTCACTCTAAATACATAATTTTCGGGGTTTAGGCGGAGATTCTACTTCTCGATTAGAGTTAGAAACCTATCTAGGATCCTAGGATGTTGCTCTCGAGTGTTTGACTTCACTAGCATGTCATCCACGTAGACTTCAAACTCCTTATATATTAGATCATGCAATAGGGTGGTATCGACTCTTTGTTAGGTCTCCCTAGCATTATTTAACCTGAAAGTTAATACTTTGTAATAGAAAACCCCCCACTATGTGATGAAAGCGATCTTAATCGTGTCTTCTATGGCCTTAAGGATTTGATTGTACCCGGAGAAGCCATCCATGAAGGAGTACATAGCGGCCCTAGCAACACTGTCTACCAAGACATCAATTTGAGGTACCGGGAAGTCATTCTTTGGTGAAGCCCTATTTAGGTCTCTGAATTCCACATACACCCGAACCTTTCCATCCTTCTTTGCCACGGGGACAATGTTGGCCAACCAAGTCAGATATTTGACCACTTCCAGGAATTTGGCCTCGATCTGCTTAGTTACCTCTATTTTGACTTTCTCTGCCCACTCAGGTCGTAGTCTTCGTGGCTTCTACTTGATCGGTTTGAATTGCAGGTCAAAGGGGATTTTGTCCTTTATGATTTCCTATTAACTCCTGGCATATTTTCGTACGACCATGTGAATGCTACCACATGTTGCATAAGTATCCACAACATTTCTTCTTTCTCCTCAAGAGTCAAATCTTTAGAAATAGTCACCATTTTTTGTGATTCGTTTGTACCTAGATTGATTTCATGTAATGATGCATCATGTATGACGTTATGCGTTTATTCAGATAAATGTATGTTGCTATCTGGCCAGATATCACACAAGTAAGCAAAGTTTGGATTCATTGAATTAAATGCCACATAGGCTGAGTTATTTATATCATAAATGTTTGATATGATAAAGTTTACATAATCCGTTTCCTCCTCCACAGGCGGAGGGTCTTCTTTGGTGAGGGGCGCCTCGGGAATGTTACCCTGTGGCCTTGGGTTGATTTCAGCATAAGAACTGGATCTTCTACCTTCCCAGGTTGGAGCTTCATCTGTTGTATCTCCTCAATGATTTTCCTCATTGCCGCTATCAGGGAGCTACCACTTAAACTTTCGCCTTTGATCTACTTAGTATTCATGAGTGTTGACAACACCTTGGTGATAACTTCCAATGCCCCTCTGATGTCTTCATGGTTAAATTCCAATTCTGGTTCAGGCTTGTCTTCTTGGAACATCTTAGCTTTTCCCTTATCACTGGCCGAGCTCACCATCAGGACTGGAGGATCTGGCTAGGCAGCCTAGGCAACATGCTCATCATTAGTGATTACGGTGATGAGAAGGTCTTTCTTAAAGTTGAACACATCATTAAAGATCTCAAAACCAGGGACCCCTCCGAGACTCGTGATCAAGGGTTCAGCCTCTCCCCTATATTGCTTCTTCCTTTTATTTCGCATACACTCACCATGTTACAGAAGAGAGGCTTCTTATGTTTGTAAATCTTACTTTTGAGAGTGAAGCCAAGGCCAAATTTCGATACTAGTGGGATAGGATTGACGGTTTCATTTACACCTTGGTGGTATTTTCCTAAGCCTTTGTTAGGTATGTATCCCTAGTGCTTCATGATCTTCTTAAGCCCTTGAGAGAAATGTTTATATTCAATGGGAATCTCCCCTTTCTTCTTCCCATCGGTCAACATGGCAATCCTAATTCCACGGAATTCCTCCTTGGTAAACGCTGCTGTTACCATGATAGACTCCTTATCAGCCTCAATGGTTACCGGCTCCCCTTGGTGTATCAGTTTGATCTTTTGGTGGAGGGTTGATGGGATAACCCCCAAAGGATGTATTCATGGCCTTCTCAAGAGTAAGGAGTACGAGAACGGGGATGTCAAGTATAGTGAACTTGACTTCAGAAGCCACACCGTTCACCATCACCTTCGTAGTAAAGGTAGCCACACTCCTCTTCTAGAGTCATCATAGGCCCAGATTATCATATCAAACTTTTCTAGCATGCTTTCATTCATCTCGAGATGTGGATGGACTTTCAATGGGCATAACTTCAGGGTGGAGCCATCATCGACCATAGCATAAGGGATACACCTGTCAGGATGTTCACCCTGATAAAAAGTGCTTGGTTGTGATTCTTGTTCTCAAGAGGCAGGTTTTAGTCATCAAAGGAAATAGTGGGGAATTTCTTTACTGGGTTGCCTTCTTGGATCGCTACGCACATCTCTATGAAAAATATGGTTGGAGTTGCATCCATTTCCATCAACTTCTAGACTAATCTCTTTCAATGGGCTGCAGAGAAGCATAGTAATTGCAAGATGCTATACTTGGTCTGTGTCGCCTTTGACTAGTGCACCAAAGGGTAGATATCAAGATTGTCCTCCTCCATAGCTAGGTGAAGCAGTGGTTTGATAGAATCTCTAACGATTTCCTCAGCAACCGAGTCTCGTAGCTGAATGGGATTCTCCAATCTGAACACTTTCCCACTAAAAGTGATCCATAGGAACCCAGTGTCAATGAACCTGGTTTCTGCGGGTGTCTACCATGGATATTGACCCTCATCCTAGACCCGTTTAGGCTTTCAAAGCTGTATTCATCCAGTTTTATTGGCTCGACTCCGTACACAATGGTTTCTCCCTCCATTAGACCAACCGTGTCCTTCTTGTTCTTTCTTCTTGACCAGAGTATATAGGTGTCAAAAATTAGCTTCACATCCTGGTTATTGGCCACTTTAGTCACATCTTCCATCTCCCTAGGAGAATTAAATAAGTTGAAGGGTTCAGGAGCTTTTCTCGAGTTTGCGGTGCTAAATCCCACAACACTTATCACGGGGTTGGACTATGAGATCATTTTGAAAACATGGCTAGTGAGTATTCCCATTCCCACCATGATGAATTCATCTTCTTCTTCGCTGATAATCTGATCTAGTCTATGGCCCCTACGTAGTAACTCTTGGAAAGTTATGAAGCGATGGATGGTGAGATGATTCCGGTATTCTGGGTGGGCTCCCTCGATCATCAATCTTACTAGGATTACTTCAGAAAGCTTCCTCTAAATCATCACTTGTATTTCCATCCACCAGAATGCATATTCTCAGAAGGGCTCATACTCCTCTTGTTGACATGCCGAAAGTTCCCTGAATTTCATGGGCTGCTTCTCTTCATACGAAGTCTCATTTAAAGGCCCTAGATATGCTTTTCCAATCTTTCTTGACCACCTCTTTCTTATTCATATACCAGTCACCAGATGCACCCGTTAAGGAATAAGGAAAGAAGATGGCTAGCTTTTCATCGGAGAGCCCCTAGGCCCGCATAAGAGTCTCAAACTTTGCCAGGTGAAAGGATGGTGTGTTACTATCTTCAAAAACCGACATCCCACATAACTTGACCTAGGAGCATGAGCATGGAGCCGCTCTAGGGATTCCCAAAGCCCTTTGCCCCTCTTTTAGTCTAGCTATGGCTCTGCCTGAGCTACTGCTGGAACCAATCATCATTATGAATTCCCATAAGGCCTCGCTTTTACACTTGATGGCCACTCTTCCTTTCTTAAGGGTTAGCCCTCCTTTGACCTCCACCAGCATTTCTTTTCCATCTGGAGAATCTGTGGGAGTTCCTCGAATGATTCCCCTTTTAGCCGTACTTTCACAACTAGAGCCCTTCCAGAGTTAGCTTTAGCGATAATTTGTAACACTTGGTCTGATGTGATTCCTGATCCCACCATGTTGATCTGCTACCCTGATTTCTTGAAAAACCATTATAATCTTGCAACCATGTCGAATAGACTTTCAAAAGTACAGAGCTCCATCAGACCAAGATATTATCTGTACGAGTATCTAGCCCCGTTAATCAACATCTGTACTAAGAGGTGCTCTTCTGGTATATACTGTATGCAGACTTGAATATTCATCCAACACTTGGTATATTTCTATAAGACTCGTAGTTATTCTGGATGCATGCTGTTAGCTCCCTCAAGGTGGGCTGGGTTTTTGCATATGCATGAAGACATTAATGAAGGCTTCGGAGATGTGCCTCCAATCCCACCCCAATACCCCTGGTTGGTTCCCATACCATTCTCTCGTAGCCTCGGATAATTAGCATAGGAATAGCTTAGCCAGTTCGTAATCAGGGAGCCCTTGCACTCTCATGATCATCTCAAATTTGAGAACGTGAAAGGTGGTTGAATCCCTTTTGTCATATATAACCATTCTGTATAGGCAATATCCGGGGACCTGAGCAAGCCCCAAAGGCATGAAAACTAGTGGCGGTTCTTGTTTCTTCATCTTGACTTGGTTGAGCTAAGCCTTTCCTCAGTTTGACTGGGATATCATGTTAAACACATGGCCAGATGGTATGCTCGAACATACCATCATAATCTTTGGCAGTAAGCTTTGGAATTTTGCATCTATGTTTAATGCCACCTCAATAAGTTCCTCAAAGTCTACATATTCGCATGAGTTGAGGCGGTGATGGAATTCGGGCTGCGCTTCACTAATCAACATCCCCATCAACATAATCTTCTCAGGTTTTTCCTTGATCATCACTGATAAGTCTATATTTACACTTATTATCATAACATTTTCAATCATAAAACGATATGGTTTTGTTTCATTTTATACTTCATATAAAAGATTTCACATGGTATGTAGTTATTTTTTTATGCAAATGTAGAAACTAGGTAAAACTTGAGAGTAAAGTGATCAAAAGTGGAATTCTATGTAAAAAGAGTGAAAAAGGTACAAAAAAATGCATGGAACATAAGGATTTGGCTTAGGATCGAAGCTGTTGAAGATCGGTAAAGTTGTAAAAAGAATTTTGAAGAAATTCACAATTCACAGTCATGATACTCATTAGCGGTCGTGACTTGTTATTCTTCAAAATAGAAAGTTGTCAACCATTAGTCACGATCGTGACATGTGATTAGCGATCGCAACTGGTGATAGTTATTTGTTATCTCTTATCAACTACCAACCGCCAGATAACAATGATCAACCGCCATCAACTACCAACCAAAAAGACACCTTTGGAAAGTCAACCAATCATGAAAAGGTTCCTTTCCATTATGGATGAGGATGAATCTTTTCATCTAATCATATTGAAGTGATGTAACTCTTCGCCAATGAATATGACTCTTTGTTTGGATAGACACAACCCTTCGTACTCTATAAATAGGGTTCAAATCACACCAATTTTGTGCAGTGGGTTATTTAATGCATGGTACGGCATGAATAGAAGGCATTGAATGCTAGTATGCATGTACAGATAGAGAGTGAAAATATCTAGATTTCGCTACATTCAAAGTCTTAGAGAGAAAAATGTATAAGTGATTCGATTCCTATTTCGATCACTACTTTTCTACATAAATTCTAGCATTTGTTGTATGAGTGTTATTGCAAATAACTTATCAATAAAATTTTTTGTTCTTCAACATTCTTTTATTGGGAATTCGCAAAGAATAGCATCGTAGTGGAGGTTTTGTACGAGTCGAGATTGAATTCAAAGTAGACGCAGGAGTTGCAGGAATTGACGACTCCCATTAAAGAGTGGATACGGTTTGATCAACTTTAGGTTTCACTTGCATACCTTACAACTTTACTTTGTTTTCTACTTATACTTTCTATTTCAAAATTTATGATATGTCTATGTGTCATAATGATTATTTCGTCTTGCATCATTTATATTAATCAAGTTTTATGTTTTCGAGTTAACTTTAAGAGTGATTTCGGGGTTAGCAAGATTGTGTATAATCACTGGATCTTTGATTATAACGTTGTTTAGTGAGCCAACGTTTTTGGAATTGTAACTTGCTAAATATGGCTATGTGAGAGCGACCCGTACTAAGCATAGTAATATTGTTATCCAAGTTCTTTTAAGTGTCATAATTCGTTTACCCTAGATTTAGAAAAGTTATCTCATGTGTTGTTCTGTGGTGAATTATTGAATATTAGGGCATTTAGAACCTTATTTGTTGAAGTTATTTAGTGTATAAAATATTCTTGATGATTTTGCATGTTTTTCTCCACTAAACTTGTTTTTAAGGAATATCTTTATATTTTACATCTTCTCTAGTCTGTTCATACATTTGTCTATTCATTAATCTATCATACAAATCATCCAACCCTCCAATACAAATTATCTTATTTCATTTTTTCCATAACTCTAGTTGGTCTTAAGAACCGAATTCCTTCCCTATGGGATATATATCTTTTAAAACTACATCGAAACTGTATACTTGCATCGGTCACCATTTTTCTATTTAGATAAGCGGTATTGACAACACCTGTTCGTATTTTGAACTTTTAACTTATCAGTAGAAGAGTTGGGAACAAGGTTTTTGGCTTCATCACCGAATATAAGCCCTCTAAATTAGTAAAGTCAAAACCTTGTGATCAGTCACCTAAATGGATATCCACCACAAGCTATACTTCTTTAACGTCTTATCCTCATCTTGGATGCAAGCTGCCAAATCTATCATGTTGGCCTCGAGCGTCTCCATGTATAAGAAATCCCCCTTGAAAGCGTGGGAGATACCAAGCTAATTACCCTTGGTAGAAGAAGACTGTGTCAAGTACCAATCTCCCGCTATTCCTGATAATGAACACAGGAACAATGTTGCTAACATATCATCCAAGAGACCCTGCTGTCTCATGAGGGTCTCTTACATGGAAACTCGGGCATCCTGGTAGACGTATATGGACATCTTGCACAACTTGTACTTTGGGAAATGATAACTTTTAATCCTCTTTAAGCTATACGAGCTCATTCCCAGTTTCAGGTTTGTGCTCACGTGACAGGGATCGATTCTTGATCTAATCATCATTACCGATTCTTTCGTCGCTTTCCCCATGCATTGTTAGATGGCATCTTCCTCCACTCCTAAGCCTATCATCCCCACCTTATCGTTTTACAAAGGAAGGGGGTTGTTCATCATACTGGGCTTAAAAGTGGGCTCTTCTATCACCCAATCCTCTATTAACTTATGGATAGCCCTCAAGAGGTCTTTGCAATTGTTTGTCATATGGCTGGTGGCCACAGTGTGGTAGTGATAGAAATTATTCTTTTCCTCTAGTTTGGGGGGAGCCCAGGGCTTCACGCTCTCAAGCTTCTTCAACTCCCGCAATTTGGTGAAAAGAAATCCAAAGTTAGCGGAATAGGGAGAGGTCTCGTGATATTCTTCCTTCGGTAGGTGCATGGATGCCATCATCTCTATCTGAACTACCTACACCGCTGCCTACTTTGCCTTCGAATGGGAGGAGGTGGGTGCTGATGAGGACTCTACGTCAGCCTTCTTATATCAAGGCCTACTAGCTGGTGGAGCCGCTGCCACATTCATAACCTCAATCCTCTCTAGCTTCTCAGCTTTCTCGAACACGTTATTGTAGGATGTGAAAGTATCCATCCCCAAATGGTTTCTATACACCATTAAAGCCCCATCTAAGAGCTTCACAATCATCTCGGATAAGCTGAGATGGTCTTTCAACAGCACCTGGGGTTTCATCCACCGACCATAGTAGGGCTTGAATAATTCCCCGGGCATTTGTTTAGCAACTTCCAGATTTTGCATTGTCATTTTCATTTGGGAGTTGAACTCATATTGCTCTACCAATACTTTCAACAAACGATTCTAGTTACTTGTAACTTCCGAAGGCAAGTTGTAGTACCACTCGTTAGTGGGCTCACCTAGAGTGACAATGAATAACTTGGCTAGCATTCTATTTGAAATTCTACTTACCCTCATCATTGTCTAATCCCTCTCCTTTATACTTTACCAACTCTAGCATGGCGAAGTTTTTAAGAAGCTAATCTTCCTCGTGCACCACCGAAAGTGTTGGATAATGGTTGGGAAGATGACCAAAGAACTGATGCACATGGGTGGCTAGGAATTGTTGCCAAAGTTCTGCTATGTTTAGTTCCTATCCCTGAGACATTATGCCCTCCTTGTAGTAGGGGAATCCTGACTAATAAGGATGAGCGAAGGTTGCAAGTGGCAGGTGAGGCTGGCCATGAATAAATGCCATGCCTCTAGAGCTAATGGCAAAGCTTGGAGCACTTTTCAAATGAGGGCCTAACTGGTACTTGCCCATCGGGGGACTCATTATTACATGGAATAGGGTAGGGGCAGTAACAATAAAAGGTCCTGCCTGTTGAGAGTTGAAACTAGGAGAAGAAAAATTGGGAGATGGCCTACTGACTAGCATCATTGACAATTGAGTTATTGATTGTAGAGGTGGTGCGCTAACAATTTGATTACTAAACTGACTAGATCCGAACATATGTTACGGTTGGGCTACCTTGGCTGGTACAGAGTGGTTACCTAGGAACTTTGCCCCACTTGAAACTGTCTGAACTACGCTAGACCATTCCCAGTGCCAAATTGGAATATATTGCTTAGAGGACTATTACTAGGAAAGGACAGTGGTCTCCTCGCCTGAGGACAGCCAATAGTGGGGGATGAACATTCCTTGCATTTTTGGAATCTAACAATTGATCTGAATTACGGCCCTCTATTTACCTTGGAAGGGCATGATGCTGGATGGCTTGGACAAACTACTCACTTCTAACGAAGGCTTCCAGCGCATTTGTAATTTCCCCACTGATGTTCTATTGCAGGCCCTAAGTCTGGGCGAAAGGCCCCTCGGGAGAAAAATGGCCCCTAGTCATATTATCATCTTAGGAGTTGGTCATGTTGAAGAATTAATCCCTGGTTAAGTATAAGCTTTGTCTTGAACTTGAACCTGACCTGGAACCTGAATATTCACCAAAATCGATGTATAGGACCCCCTCCTATTGAGATGGAATGCTCCCTTGCCTAACCACGATGGGAGATACTCGAACAAAGAGGTGATTAGTCCTTCTCCAAACCTTTACTGAAGAACACAAAATGGTGGTCAGATTATGCGTGATGTATGTATAAATTAATGGTTATGAATGTAACGAGGCTAATCATGACGCAAATCTAGTCAATGAGTGCTAACTTTTGGGGTAAAGGTGATGTCAATGTGACATCTAGGCCCTTCTTTGCTACATGGTACAAGGCCCATGGTATTGGTGGTTCTGCCATATTACCCATGTGTAACAAGCTCCTTATAGGGTTTGCGAGGAACCGGGTAAACAGTGTGTTATACCCTTTCTTTATACGATCTCTAGGGTGATGGGTATGTTTCTTCAATTGGGCAGAGGTTCAAGCATCTTTTGGGACACCTCTATGTTGTGGTTCTAATCCTAGGTGATGTTTTCTTGGCACATCTTCTAAAACTAGGTGGTTGGTATTAGTGCAATACCAGGTGTAACTTTAACATGACATGTGTGTGCATATTAGTGTCTGCACAAAGATCCTGGTTAGGGTGATGCTATATGTAAAGAAATGCTCGTTTGAATCGTGATGCAGATATGAGCACATAGCACATAAAACATAACATATCTCATCCGACCTTATTTCTCTCGCGCGTAAGGGGTAGGTTTCTAATTCTAGGTTTGGTTTATCTTAACATCGCAACAATATTAAGGTTCATTCCTACACAAAAATAAATGCATCTTTATTTTGTAAACCTAGTGGAAGTTTTTATGTCTCCTTATATGAGTTCGGTCAATGGGTTGTTGATGTAGAAGGTTCTTGTTTCACTAAGATACACTTTCTCCTTTCCCCTAAAAAGGTTCAAGAGGGTCCGTGCAGTATGGTAACAAGTGATCCACTCGCTAAGTACCTTCGATCACGAAGGGGTCGTAAAGGATACTTTCGCAAGCTTCTCGGTGAAACAGGGTGCCCTAAACTTAATAGCTAATCCATCTAATGCATATGCTTTGTGGAATATCAAAATGTTGGAGAATGGTTTGACTTAGATAATAACTTTTCACTAACTCATCAAAAAATCTTCAAAACTTTTAAGTTTAAAAGAAGGAAGAAATCCATAGCGGAGTCACCACTGTGAACGGACATTGTTCTACCAGCGCGGTAGCCGCGAGGTGCCAGCCCCATGAGATGGGGTGTGGGGTTTTCGAAAATATATGTTATGGTTGTGGAAAGGATTCCAAAGACTCGAGGCCTAAACCTCTAGCCTACATTATACAGAGTCGCCACCCGCATCAGCTCTTCCAGGAAATTCTGTACAATCTAGATCCGTTAAGCCTAAACGATACTATAGTATAGATATTTGGGTTTAGATTAGTTAATTATTTCATTTTTATTTAAGTCCTATTAGGAAAGTGGCTACCATATTCCAATATCATGAAATCCAGTTCTAAATCATTTTCGAGTAATGTTTTAGCATGCATACTGGAGGCAATAAATAAGTGCGGAAAGTAAACACATAGGAAAGTAAATGCGCCTAGTCTAGGAGGGATTATTTACATATTTTTGGGATGGGGAATACAAATTGCCCAAAATACATGAGATTTAGGTAAATCAATACATCCATGTTCTATTATACAACCGATCTAGCAAATACATAATTTTTATTAAAGTGCGATACCCGAAGGAAAATAAATCCTAACATACATCTAACCTAATCTACCTGCATCCACAAAGGTTAGCACAAAATATTTTCACAACAAAAACATGTGCCAATGCACCAAGTATGTTCGGTTTAAATATTTGGAAGACCCGTGTGGTCAAGTTTAATAAAAAGTGCTTACAAGGGTTCGTGGTTTCCGTTTTGAAAAATGATCCATTTTTATACACGTATGTTGCTAGTTTTATTAGTGAAAATGCTGCATGTGAATTTTTGTTGGGTCGGATATCCGAGAATGGGGCTTTCCCTTCACAGGGGTTCCTAATCTAAACTTAATTATTCACAAATATGTGGAATTCGTAAATAATTCTAAGCCCATGAACATAATCACCATCTTTCGTATATATTTCTAGGAAATTCAAGTACGGTAATAATTTTATCTCAGTTAAGAGGAAAGCATTATTTAAATTTTAATTTCCCTCGGGATTTATCCAAAAGACTTATACAACACATAATTATTCTACTAATCTTGGTATGTTCATGTAAAAAAGTCATTTTTGGTTAATTAACCCATAATTATAAATTAGTATTATGGAAAATAAGGGTAACACCGACGTCGGTGTTGCGATGTCGATGTCAACATTGCAACACCAAATTGATGTCGAAACACCAACGTCAGCTTTGGCTGAATTTTTCAGAATACACTTTCAAAATGGCAAGCATTTAAACACTTTCAAAAAAACCATCAAATCATCAAACAAGCATGAAACACAACTCTAGGAACTCAAGACTCACCCTGTAGTCGAGAATCCACTTCTTCGAGATCCTCAAAGCTCCTCAAGGAAGCGCTCCTCGTTTCTTTGCTTGTGTGATGTGGTGTCTTGGCTTGAGAAAACCAAGTGGTGGGACAAGTTTTACTCCCCAAACTCAAAGTGTAGTGACTTTTATGTATCTAAAGACTATGTTGATGGCTTCTCCACTAAGTTTCATTGAGTTAGACCTCAACAAAGATGACACAAAGTGGTTTGGACATGAATATGAACTAGAGACATGATTCTCTTCAACTCCTCTCAATTTTGGTGAATCTAAACCTCAAAGTTACCTAAATAAATCCTAAAAATCCCAAGTTCATACCCTTTCTATGAACTTTTCTTAATCTTTTCAAAGAAAACTTGCTTTCCCTTATGAACTTGCACCAAAAATCAACTCAAAACTCATAAAATTAAACTTTTCTCTCCAAGATAAGTGAGCTCTATTCTCTCCAACTTTTGGCGAAAAACTTAGCTCCTCTTTTATCTCAATATGAACCCTCCTTTTGTAGGAGCTCCCTTCAATCCAAAGATAAAATTTATCAATATTTACTCCCCATTTTCACTTTTTACCTCCCCAATCTAAGGGAGGAGGACCCTCTCCAGCCACCCTACAATGTGCACCTGCTGGAGAGGTCAACCAAGGGTACAAGAGCCCTAAAGGACTATTACATTCATTATTCCTAAAATTCTGCAATTCTATAGCTGCTGACTCAGCGATATTGGTATCGATGTTGCAATGTCGACACAGATATTGGAAAAATCGATGTCGATGTTGGCTTTTTGGTCTAACTTTTGTTCAAATTGGGCTTGGTTATTGTTAAGGTGGCAATATCGATGTCACTATAACAATGCCAATACCGATGTTGCCAATGCCAATGTCGATGTTGTCACATTGGTATGGGTATTGGGTCTAACTTTTTCTAAGCCTTGAATGGTTTAAATGAAAAAAAGTTACCTACGGTTTGTAAGAAACGAGCAATGTTTCTCCCTAGGACCTTCGAGACCCTGTCAAAGTGGAAGACTAGTAAAGAAATATTAATTACAGCTTCATCACTGCACTAGTGAGTGAGGATCAAAGTTCCGTGCTCATAACCTCATTTTTCTTAGTGAACCTCTTCTTATATCTATCCTTCTTAGTCTTGGGATAACTTGACTGGATATGGTTTTTTTCTCCACGACAAAGCATTTTATATCTTTGCTGTGTTTGATCTTGAGTCCTTCCACAGCACCTCACCGAAGCTGAGTTGACTTGGTTTTAGCGAGAAACTTCTTCTTCCAGTCTTTTTCGTGAAGCGTTTGAAATGCCTGGTTAGAAGGGCCATTTGCTCATCAGAATTACAGCTAGTGGATTCATTAGAGGAATCTGATTTTAGGTTAATGGCTTTGCCTCTCTCTCCTTACATTTACTCCTTTTGGAGTCATCTGTATATTTCCTCAGGTTCATCTCCTAAGTTAGCAAGGTGCCTATCAGCTCATTATAGTTGTAGGTCTTTCGAGTATCGGGGGATCATATGCCTTTGCTAGAAAGCCCATTTAATCATCTAGGGCTACTGGGCTCCATATTGGTTTGGAAGACAAAGCCTAAAGGTTTTCGGGGGGGAAGCCAGGTTTAGGTTAACCTCTAGTAGTTCTATACTTTGAGATCCTATGAGGTCACACACTTTGGGTCTCTACTAGACTTGCTCGGGGGCCGGGTTACCCGCTTCTCCTATCTCGAGCCCACTTCCATGGGCCGGGTTCAGACATGCATTTTTTTTTAAATATGGCCCTAGCCCGAGCTTGTTAAAGCCCAAAAATTTATGGGTCAGGCTTGGTTTTTGCATAAATAACCAAGCACAGCCCAAGCCTGGCCCGACGAATAATTTTATTTATTTATTATATGTTTATACATTAAATTTATTATTATTTTAAGATTTTATATTTTTTCCTATTAAATTTTTATACTTGGTTACAATAAATGTTACTAAATATTAAAGATTTTAAGTAAACAATGCAATTATATTTAAAATTTAAACAAATTTTAACTTTTTTTATATTTTTTCTATTAATTTAATAAAAAAATTAATGACAAATAAAATATTCATGAGCTTGGGCCGGGTTTAGGAATGACCTTGTTAGCCCGGCCCGAGCCCAAAGTTCTAAAGTACGGGCTTGGGAGGCTTGGGCTAACGTTTTTTTGTAAAAACCCCACCAAACCCGGTCCGAACCCGACCCCGCCCGCCCGACGAACAGGTCTACAGAGTAGTTCATAGTCTCCGTGCAAAAAAAATCACTCTCTTTCGCCTGCCCGCGTTTGACATGAGTCGCAAGAGAGACAAACCCTACTTCTCCCGCCGTGAACACGCTCCCTTCCCCAAACGCCGTCGCCCTCCCCCTCCTCCTCCGCCGCTTTCCACTCAAGACCAATCCGACAAGCTTCCTCCACCCCCACCGCTTCTGATTATGGGTTTGTCCCCGGACTGTTCGGTCCTCGACCTCAAGTCCAGGTTCGAGATCTACGGCTCCATTTCTCGAATTCGCATCGACCGTGACGGCGTCGGCCATATCTCCTACCGCTCCAAGGACTCCGCCGAAGCTGCTATAGCTGCTTCTCTTGACGCTTCCTTTGGCATCACCGTTGATTCTCAAAGAGTATGCAATTTACAATTTCTCTGTCTGCTTAGGATATCAATTACAATGTCGAAACCCTAATTTTCAATTACATGATTCAGGTGCAGGTATTGTGGGCAACGGATCCGCTTGCTCAATGGAGGGAGGGAGTCGGGGTTGGAGGCAAAAAGGAAAGTGTGTCATCCTCAAAATTGGTACGAGCAGAGATTCCATTGAGCAGACATGGCAGAGGTAATAAGCTAGCTTCTACCATTGTGAATCCGAGAAGTGGCGGTAGTGATGCTTCTGGTGGAGGGTTGGATGTGCCTTTCAAAGGCAGGGAGATAATTGCCTATGATGATGATATTCTTTAAGATATGCTTCTGTTTTGTACCACTTTGGAGTATTTGCTTTATATTCATGGCTGGCTTCAATTGTGTCCAGAAATTGTATGTGGAAGATAATGGTGAAGAATTTGAGGCTTCATTGCTCTTTGGCTTTTACTAGGTTGTGATAAGTAGGACTGCTGTTTTTTCTTTCTTGTTTTCTCATTTAAAAGAAACTTTCTTTAGCCTAAATGTGTATGTATAATCAAGATTTGGATTATTGGAAACAAGTAAATTTTTCGGTGGTTACATAGGTGATAGGTCGATTGCTTGTGTTGATTTCATTAATGAACTAATTAAAAGATATAATTTTATTTGGTAGTGATTTTGGTCGTTAGTTATTGGTTTACAGGGTAGTTTGTTTGGGTCTGATAAGGTGTTTGTGTTATGAGACTTGCATTGGAGCAAGGAACCTTTTGCGGATGGGCAGTTTATCATAGTGAAGAGCACTAGTTTGTTATGATTTTATCCACTTATCTCAATCATTTTGGTGCTAAGCTAATTTCCTGATCTTATCTTCATCTTATATTTGATGAGATAACAAGCACTTTAGAGCCTGATGCTAATAAGTTTAATATAGAGCAATGAGAAAGCAAGGAAAAATATCCAATGCAATTTCAGTTCAAGAAACAAACCTAGGAAAGGTGTTGCAAAGACGGAGGGAGGATGACAATGATGGAAGGAGCGGGAATGCTTCTGGTGGCAAACTTGTACATTCGATTTTGTGTAGTCTGGAAAATTTTGAAATTAAGTGTGTAATGTTATAAGCATCTTAATTTCTTTTTTCAAAGAATTCAATTTTATACTTTATCTGTATTACATTTACTATAAACTATGGCCAATACCAGCCTGCCACAAACATTTTTCAAGAATTTAATAGTAATCTTTCCTACAAAGTACAAACACACAACTCTTACGTCTAGAAAAGCTTTCAAGAGATCATTTGTTGTTTCAGAAAAAAAAAAGAAATCATTTGTTGTATGTACAGTATGAAAAGGGAAATGCAATAGGATAAATAACAACGGCGTCGTACATGTTAATAAGACACAATAAGAGTCCCAAAATAAGAGTAGAAAAGGAAAGACGCAAAAAGTAGGTGATGGAAGAAAACCAAAAAGACGAAGATTTGAAAGAGGAAGAAGAGCAAGTATGGAGCTGGGGAGCAGGAACGGACGGCCAGCTGGGCACCGGAAAGCTCCAAGATGAACTCCTTCCTCAACTTGTTCACCTTCTCCATCCCTCCACCGCCGGACCCATCTCTGCTCTTGCTTGCGGTGGGGCTCACGTTATTGCCTTGACCTCTGGTACTCGCCTTATCTTTCCCTGTTTTTTTTCTTTAAAATGAATATTATTGTTGATAATATGGAATTGCAGGTGGGAAAGTGGTGACGTGGGGCAGAGGTTCATCTGGTCAATTAGGCCATGGGGAGATGCTCTCTACTTTACATCCAGAGCCTGTAAATCTCTTGGATGATTACTTCATAACTCACGTCTCTGCTGGATGGACTCATTCTGGGTTTGTTTCAGGTCTACTCTGTTATTCATTATGTATGCTCTTCTTTGAAATGAGGTTTTTTATTCACCATTGTTGGTTGCTCTTTCTCAGATACCGGCTGCCTTTTTACTTGCGGGGATGGCTCATTTGGCCAGCTTGGGCATGGGGATTATCAGTCTTATGCTGCTCCTGTTAAAGTTTCTTACTTTGCGAATAGCAATGTTGTGCAAATAGCATGTGGAATGCGACATTCGCTTGTCTTGCTGAAAGGTAATTGTTCAAGGCACATCATCTTTGTATTTGCTGTTTCCTAATAAAAGTTCATGTCAAAGTTTCCTTAAAATGTAGTTTCTACATTGTAGTCACTTGAGTTAGTATGTGATGATGAATATTTCTTGAATAGGATTGAAATTGAATAGAAGCTGATATTACAGAGTGGTTAAAAATCGGGTTTTCAAAGCTAAAGTATTTCTAAAGCCTTTTATGTTCACTGTTGAGGGAAATATACAAAAATTCCTTATGACCTGTGAAACTTGAAGTTGTAGTTTTAGGGTAAGTCCAACACTTAGCCTGTACCACTTATTTTGTTAATATTAACAAGTAATGTCATTGCAGTGCAGACTGTTCAAGAGATCAAGTTTACTCTTTTGGTGCTGGAAAGCGTGGTCAATTGGGCATCTCCGATGATAAGGTTAAATCAGTGAGTCTTCCTCAAGTCACCTGCGGATTTGAAGGCATTGAAGTCATTAGTATCAGTGCAAATGGAGATCACAGTGCTGCATTATCTGGTAAGTCATAGCTACCAAACTGTAATATGTTGAACCACAGTTTATCATTCTTGTCTAAGAACAAAGCTTATTTTGAACATAGCATTGAGTGTATATACTGTATAATACTCCCTCCGTTTTTTTAGTAGTCGTCTTACACATTTCACACATTTTAATAAAACAATTAATAAGGGTATGCAAGTACTAATCTACCCTTCATGTCTTAATTTTTCATAACAAATTGTGCATTTAATACTATGGAAATAATAAGAGTAAATAAGGGTATACATGGTAGAAAGATGGAAAAGAATCATGGAATTTTGAAATGGACTACTATTTTGGATTTCATATCTTGGATAAATGGACTACTAAAAAAACAGAGGGAGAATTTTTTGGTGAAATAAGTTTGATATATGATATGTTGTTGATGTCAATAGAGAAGGTTTTTTTTCAAAATGTTGATGGTTTACCATTGCTGTGAAATTAGCGGATAACAATATGTATATTTGGGGAAGAGGCTTTCCTGGAACATCTGATGTGAATACTCCACGTTGTTTGACTTCATCTACACGCTTCACGAAAGTTTCTCTTGGATGGAATCATGCTTTAGGATTAACTGGTAGACTTTCAATCAATCACTTTCGCTTCCGGCTCCACTCTTCTTAAAAGTTATTATAACTGTATCTTTTTTATGTATTTATCTTTAACAGAGGATGGTGAAGTCTTTATTCTAGCTGGTGATCGCCATGGAGCCCTTAGCGATCTTGACAAACTAAGGTCATCAAAGTCAACCGGTAACACATAAGATAATTTCGTTTGAATTACGCATATTCAAAGCATTGTTTCGATATATTGTAATCTATGTGTTCCACATGGCCAACAGATAAGAAGGAAAATGTTTTGGATAGAGTGTCAAGTATCGAAGGGGTGAAAGTTGTGGATATCGCTGCTGGAGCGGAGCATTCTGCTTTACTGACAGGCAAGAGATTGTTGTCTGAATGAATCCTAGTTAATTAGTATTTGAAACACTTGTTTGCAAGTAGTTGTGATATTGGCGTTATTCATATCTCAGGGGAAGGTGATGTAATGACATGGGGATGGGGTGAACATGGTCAACTTGGTTTAGGCAACACAAATGACCACACTAACCCCCAATCCGTGACTCTTGGCCATATTCCTGCTAACCAACGAGTTGTCTCAAGACTTTACTGTGGCAGCGGCTTTACATTCGCTTTGTAAAGCCTGACCTCTATGGTAGTGTGATTCTTGGAGGATATATTCACTATTGCTTTTAAGTTTCTAATTCTTATCCCATAATTATGTATTTTGTCTGAGGGAGTGGTTTTTCTAGTCAATCAAGGAATGAATACAAAGATCACGTTTTTTTTTCTATGTTGGGAGGCAATTATCAATATTGAAAACAGGAGCTAAATCTATCTGTTACTTTGTTGTACACATTAATATTGAGTTTCATGTTTAAACAGCACCAGGATTCTTTGTTATTTTTGGTCAGTTCAATTAGAATATTGGAGCTCTGAGTTTCAATAGTTGATCAATCTATGAAGTTGTAATAGCATGACAAATTTTAAGAAAACAACACGTGTGCCATCGTTGTATGGAATTGCACTACTTGCACCTCTTCGTTGGACGGATTGGGCTTGGCTCGGGCTGGGCTTTTGACTAAAAACATCAGCCCAAGCCTGGCCCAAGCTTAAACTTTAGAACTTTAGGCAAGCCCGGGGTCTATGAATATTTTTTTATTTTAAATTTTTGTTATACTAACTGAAAAATATATCAAAATATACATGTCCTAATAAAAAACAAAATTACATGTCAAATATTTTTCATTTAATTGCTTTATTTATTTAGAGTCTTTAATTTTTAGTTCAATTTATGATAGTTAAATATAAAATTTTAATAGAATAATATATAAATTTTTTAAATATTTATTAAATATAATTTGTAAATATATAATAAATAAAATTATTATTCATCGGACTGAGCTTGTTATTTACATGAAGAGCAAACCCGATTCATAAAATTTTGGGCGTGCAAGGCTTGCAAAATTATGAGTGTCCAAGCCCGATCTAACTTAGCAGGTGAATTGAGGAAAATTGTTGTGCTGCCTCAACGAAGCTAATTACCACAAATTATTAAGATGTGAATCAACCAAAGAAAGCCCCAGCTTTTCTTACAAGGAACAGTCTTTTAGTATTTTGTATATTGATTATATTGTGCCATCACTTTCACACCTATCAGTTACCGACCTTATGCTTCTGTATCTATTTCACCACTGAATCTCCTCATGGTCTTATTCAAATTACGTTAAAACGTATTATTTGCTTAGACAGTACGAGGTTTGATAGAAAACTTCTTAATTGCTAAAGTAATAACAATTAGCAAAAAGAATATGATTGCCATTTCTACGTAGGCTCCGTGCTATAATGTAAGTCTAAGCTACGATGCTTTAAATATCTGTACAATTTGGCAGACAGGAACTTTGTGCAGGAAGTACATTGATGATTAGTATCTTTCGTTCAGGTATAAGAATGATCAGCATCTGTCCACAAAAGGAAAGTATAACGACGCTGGCTTGCTACAAGTATTTCATGCCCTCCTCCACTGTTAAGTGATAATGAGTAGGTTATTCTCAAATCCACCATTCTGAACGATAGGCCTAAGGGGATCGATCCTCCATTCCCCATCTACTATAAACTTTATCTGCACCACAACATACAATTAGCCAAAAATCCTGATCATATTATTACACCACAATTAACTTCACTTTCATCATATTACCTCATACCGACCAGGGTACAATTTCAAGCACAAGGAGTGAATTCCCGTATTTGACTTCTGCATCTTTCTCTACGATACAGCAATAATTTAGATGATTAGTCATTTGTAAAGCTAGGCACATGCATACAGTTATAATACTATTTTACTCAGCCTAGATATGCTGCATCATAATGTCGATCATCATAGAAACTGGCAAGGGAGATGAACTGAAGTAATCCATAAAATTTTGTATAGATAACTTATCCGTTTGTAAATTCTTCATGGCCATTCTCTATCAGGCGGAGATATCAACATTTTGATTTATCACATCTTTGCATTTTTCTCAAAATGGCAATCCAACTTCACTTAACAACGGCATTTTCCGTCATGTTTGATAGAGTTTCAAAAGTTAGAGACAAGCAAATTTGAGATGATGAAAAAGGCTATACCTTTCTAATTGATAAGATACAGTGTTATATCCATAAGAAAACAAGCAACAGAAACCATCCTAGCTGGCAAGTTAACAACAAACTATCACGCCTAAATTTATTTCCGTCACTAAACAGAACCAACAGCTTGGACTATCTAAGAATCTTGTTTAAAAGGATCCACTGACCCATCAGGATTCAGTTTGATTCAAAATTTCGCACTCAGAAGCAAAAGTATGCTTCTTTGTAAAGGGAAGTGATGATCCAGGTTGTCAATAATTGTCGCATGCCTGCAACAACCCACCACTAATAGATTTTTATCATTCTTTGGCTCTCTACCATCCAACAATGTTCAAGAAATGTCAAAAGATGAGAATTGCATAATTAATTAAAGGAAGGGTCACATAGAGAATGAACAGAATGATGATTGTATTCAGTTATAATTGCAGAATCTGTAGCACAATCATTGAAGTTAAACCAGATGGGTGGCATTAGTAAGGAGAGGAGAGAAGGGGGAAGTGTAATGGAAGGGAACGAGGGAGAACTAGGGCTGGCATGTGAAACAAATCGAAGATTAAAAATTGGTTAGAAGAAATAAAGTGACCTAGAGGATATAGATTTTGAAATACAGAAGGAAATAGGAGTCGTCCAGGAAGAGTTTAAGGTAATATTTTGTGAGGAAAGTAGTCTAATCCAATGTGTAGACAAAACTGAACATCTTGCGATATTTTAGCTTGTTGAGTTGACAAATCCTAATGTGTAGACACTTTAAGAGAAATTAAGAGATGGCAGGTGAGGAGAAAATTTTTCCTTTGTAGAGTAACACAATCACAAGCTACCACAAACTCTAAGAGAGCTTAAATCTTGACAGTCTATTATGAAGCCATTGAAAGGTAACATATTGATGATATGAGTAGCAGCCAACAATGATTCTCCCTTAAGCAAATCAGGCAAAGATGCTTGATAAACCAATGCTTTAGCCAAGTCAAGCAAGTGCTTGACTTGTATATCTATCATAAATCAATCCATTTATTTATAATCACATCTGGATATAGACTTATACGCTTACATCAGGCATTCAGGCTGCTATTGACATCAACAGGGATTGGTTTATGAGACTGAGATCCACAATTGACATGTTGGACTTGCCCAATACTAGGCTATAACAAGGGAGTTATGTATAGTATGTCATGATGATGACACGAGGCCTCAACTTTCTCTTAAAATGTTCTAAAGTAAATCCATATGAGGTTGGGCCATCCTTCCATGCAAAATAAAGAAAATGCAATCATCCCTAAATAAAAGTCATCACTCTACCTTGGTCAACTCAATGGAGATTATATATCTCACTACTTATGTTTTTTTAACACGTGTGAACACTAACTTCAACACTCACCAAGAGTTCTTTCTAAATCTGAAAATCTAACCAAGCCGAATCAAAAGTCAAAACCACTCTTATAATTCCAGTTAGTCCATTCAAATCGATAACCCTCCATCTAAATGAGCACTATCCAAGTTGTGCAACATGTTTTTTCCATGCCCTCTCAGGATCCAAGCGGCGTTAATCTCAACATCTTTCATGATTTGTAAGAAACTCTAAACACTTTTATCAATCAAGATATTCATTATTTCTAATCACTTAGTAAATAAATTTAACGCTGGGATCAAACCTTGGTGGCCCATCCATCGAATGATCCAGCTAAGAAAACCTCTGAGGCTGTATTAGGCCATACTACGCAGGCAGTACGAAGTAATTGTAAAGCTCTACGAGCATTATCAATTCTTTTCTGTTTCTCTTCAATTATCTTCTGTGCATCACTGTTAAAATACAACAATGGAATTGTAAGTAGTAGAGCAAATTAAAAGTCATGTGCTATAAAATCGATAGGATTATGCCTACATTATTGCAAGAGCCATTTTTCCTTCCAAGACGGCTAAATTTGCTCGAATTGACCGTAATTTATGCTGAGCATTCAAAATCTCATTTTCTTGGAATTCCCAATCATCAGAAAGCATCAGCAAGTCAGAAGAGTTTTCATGAACCTAGGAAAGGATAAACGATTAGAACATGCTAAAAATTATAGCTAGATTAGCATGATGGTCTCTATAGTCTATACTACATGCAGAAAACTGCCCCAAGGAACAAACTCAGACAATTAACACATCATATAAAACTTCATCCTCAGCATATGAACCACTTTTTTCTCAATCAACTTTCCTTATCAATGTTGTTAAAGCATTGTAATGCTTATTAAGTATGAGACGTGGAGCTGAATAAAATTCCCATGCAGGTTACAACACATAAGCTTATAAACTATAAGACAGTTGAACACCAAAAATAGAACGAAGTTAGAGCAGAACATGTCAATAGTAGATTTTTGACAATTCAAGTTTCACAAGGCATTGAGGTCACAACCAGCACTCAGATATCTATTCCCGTGAAAATAGAAAACGATACCACGAGATATTAAGCTGAAAATATTGTTTGTAGATAAGAAGAAGTACACACTTCCTTTGACACATCTTTGTCAGCTTTTGATTTCAGCATGCCAAGTGTGGCGGAAAGCTCTGACTCCAACTGCTGAAGGCGACTTTGTATTTGTTTGCTGTTAATCCCTTCATCAGAAGAGGTTTCTTTCCTTCTGTTCAAAGATATAGCATAATCCCCCTTTCCTTCAAGTATTTCATCTCCTAAAGCATGTTTCCCACTTCTTGTTATAGGTCCATTAGAGAAAATTTCATCGGCTGTAAGTACATCATATGCAAAAAAACATTTATCGGGATATCCCAAAATTTCAAGTACTTTCAGGCTAATCCAAGACAAATCAGAGAACATACGTTCAACTTCAATTTCTGAAAAACCAGCCCTCTCAGCACTCCACATTTTCCATGCATCTGGCTTAAGTGAACCATCAACACTGAGTGAAGAGCTTCTATGACTCAGCTTATCTTTGATTTTGCCATTTATGGGATCTGATGATGCAGGCTCATTATTTCTTTCTAGGTCAACAACTGTCTTTTTCAACATAAAAACAGTGCAAGTTAGGTTTACAGCAAAGATCCATCTACTGTAAATCGTCAATGTTGACATTCTTATCCAAGTTGAACATAATTTTTTCTAGTAAAAGAGCCCACTTGTCGTATCCTTAATGAAGAGAAAAGGAATAATGGCATGCAGACAAACAAGAATGAGAAATCAGTAAGAATGGCGGAGGGAAATAAAGTTTATGCTAATGCTACTGATCAAAAGGTAACTATGAAACAAAAATTAATCACCACATCAACACACTAGTAAACACATCACAACTCCTGTTTAAGTAGCATCAGCTATTTATAATTCAATTGTTTTTCTGGAGACCAGAAGACGTGCATACAATATCTTAGACTTGTTTTCTGCTTTAAGATTTGAATACACAAAGTGATACCTATATATTTGATATATCATGCTAATTTCATATTTAAAAACTTTTACTGCAGCTAGCAAACAGCTAGAACTTTCTCACCATAAACTCACATGATACTATTAGGATAACGAGCAACAAGGAGAAACATCGTAATAGCAAGTTAGCAACTATTAGGATAATGCACTTGCAATGTCTGATCTACAAGTTTACAAGTATGCATCAACTAGCAAAGATGGAAATCAAAAACAAATTGTAGAATATGTCGAACCAAAAAATTTAACTTACCACATAGTTCGAGCTTTTAGCTAGCCAGTCACGCTTAAGATCATCACTATGGACCTGAGAAATTTCTCTCTCTCTAAAACCGTATTTGAAACTATTATTCCTTTCTCTCTCGAGTCCATTCAGTATTGCCTCAATACCAGAATCTTCGTTAGTTGATGTCTCTCTGAACGAATTAAGAAAAAATCTATAACGAAACAAAATCTTCATGAATTTAAACTTAATAAGAATTTGATAGAGGAAGTGAGCGATGACAAGATCTAAGCTTTTAAAGTTCTTTTCATCCAGGTAAGGACATAATTAGGCTGGACCAGCGGCCATAATCCCCTTATATTCCAAGAAATATAGTCCCTTCATCAAGGCTATTCATCCCCAAAATCAAGGGAGCGGCCAATTAGGAAACAGTAACAAATAAACAGAAAAGAAACCACCTGGTCGTCTGTGGAATCAAGTTAATTCGGCTAACTACAGCAAAAAGTTGACATTTTTGTCCATTCTCAACGCTCTTCTCCTTAGAGAGAAGCTTAAAATAAATAAATAAGTTAACCAAAAAAATTAGAAGCCTCACAATGATCTACCAGAGGAGGAAGTAGCAGGATATGAACCAACATCAGAGGAAGAAGCTTCAAGCCGTTCTTCAATCACAGCAACCTTCCATTCTCCGTCCCTCATATAACTTAAATCCAAGTCATCATTATAAGGAGCTCCAACAACCTCATTTGCATTATTATCAATATCCCAACCATAAGCCAGCCAGCCTCCTTGTTTTAAAATTGCCTCAACAAGATCCATCCTTCCAGCATCAATTAACTGCTTCTTGCTAGGAAAAGCCAGAGGATTCTCTGAAGATTTCATGAAGTCCAAAATATCCGCCTCCAGTTCGAAATTTCCGTCACTTTCCCAGCCTTTTGAACACCTCCGAACAAACCCCACACAGCTCCAACAGAAATCCCTGTTTTTCACATCAAAAGAACCAAACTCCCTGGCAGAAACAAAGTGCACAGACAAAAGGGGGTCTTTCTTCTTTCTCATATTCCCATCAAAGAAACCACAGGGAAAAACAGAGGGTATCATATCAGTAAAAGAATTAGGCAACAAGAAGAAGTGGATAGGTGCGTTAGTAAAAGAAAGCATGGTTCAGGCATTTCGTCGAACACTTGGAATCCCCAAAATAGAAAGAAGTAGAAGAAGCTAAACCTAAACCC
The DNA here is from genome assembly GCA_949673415.1 of Euphorbia schlechtendalii. Classification (NCBI taxonomy): domain Eukaryota; kingdom Viridiplantae; phylum Streptophyta; class Magnoliopsida; order Malpighiales; family Euphorbiaceae; genus Euphorbia; species Euphorbia schlechtendalii. The sequence continues at coordinate 29,486 of CATIWQ010826326.1, forward strand.
AAGAAACGAACAATGGCAGAAGAAAGCGTAAGAAACCCAAGGAGTGTGTGCCTCAAGGCTCCACTGTGATTGTGGTCCTACAATTTCCGAGCAGATAAACGTTAAAATCTTTAAATTCAAATGGGGAAAACTAAAGAAAGAAAGTGATCCATGTCAAAAAGGGCATTCCTATTCCTCGCAGCAGTCTATTTGCTTCTTTTTCCGGTCGTTTCGTTTCAAAGCTCGAATTGGTGTTGTTTGGATATGGTTACAAATGAAATCTAGCATGGAAATGGAATAGATGAAATCGGACTGAGGTAAAGATGATGAATGGCACGTGATCTTCTTTAATTAGGTGTCCTACTAGAACGAGACAATGCTCATCACCTGACCGGTTGCTCTCTGCTGTCTGTTTATGATAAAGTTTCTTTATTTGAATACTAGTATTATTTTAATGAGTAAATAAAAACTGAACCTGGATTCTCTAGCAATGCATTTCAGCTGTATTTGGTACAAAACAAATATGGTCTTATTTTATTCCAAACTTAGATACGAGTACAAGTCCCATTATGTTGCTTCATCCATGGTTTTGTATTATTGTCATCCATTTTTTTTCTGATTTTGATGTTTTGCTCTATCTTTTTGTTTTTCTTTTACTCGATTCAAAATCTTTTAGTTAAAGGATTAGTATATATCACAAAATTACAATAATATAAAGATTAAATGCATCATTAACTCCCTTACATATCGTATTTTCATTTATTGTTCCGGACTCTTCAAAAAGTTTCCGTAGTTCATTTTCTTTTGAAAAAGTGTACCTCACAACTCCTTTGACATAATCAACTGGTCTCACACTCGCCCCGCATGTGTTAGATTGGAAACGTCAAACCAATCTTGACACGACACGTGACAATTGCGGTAAAAATTTCAAAAACATGGAAAATTTCATTGAAGTCCATATTACCTTTTATTTTCAAAAACGATATTTTCTTCAAAAAAATTCTGCAAAATTATCTTTCTATTTTTAAAAACCAAATCTAAACTAAACTTTTTTTCACAAGACTCTTCAATGGAATATGTCTCACAACTTAAAATTCTTCTTTTCATTTTCCTTTCCACACTCAAAATACAATATTGTTTTATTAAGAGAAGGGAGAGAGAAATGAAATAGTTTTCGGGAAAATCATGAATTTTCATGAAAAGAAATTTCATTATTTTCTGGGAAAGTTCATGATTTTTCCGAAAAACAAACAAAATCAATGGGTTATACGGAAAAAAAATTAAATCATTGAAAAACAAATGAAATCATCCCGAAATAAAAAAAAAGCACCCGAAAAGTAACTAAATCCAGGAAAAAAATTGAAGAGAAAAGAAAAAAAATTCAGAGAAGAGTTCGAGGAAAAAGAAATTTTTTGTCAATACTCTCCCGTTTGGTCAACTTATACCATGTCAACTGTCGCATAGGATGGAGAGTTGAGCTGCATTTTTTCATAAGATATGAAGTTATAGTGACCTTTTGAAAGGATACGAGGTCAGTAGGTGAACATGTGAAAGTTGAGAGATCTATTTAGACTAATATGTATAAAACTATTATGTAGCATAATAATTGAAGGGGTTTAAATTGAAAACATTTTCATTTAGCGATTAAGACCGAAACTGTAAACTTTAAGGATCTCAGGTTGAAATCACATCCGGGACGAGTTGGAGAATTTTTTTTCTCATTTAATGTATGCCCAAATTAGAGGAGTAAAAAAAATAAAAAAATTGAAAGACATCTATGTATGTATTGAAGATAAGTTTGGGGCAAAAATTTCATATTTATTTCAATTACATGAAGAGTATGATTTTAGGGGGATAATAAAAAAATTTGAGATCGTAATATTAATATAAATTATAATTATATTGTTGCATAATATTATATTGAGTAAATTTTAATTAGTTGTGGACATAAAATTTTAATTAATAATATTCGAAAAATATAATGAGATTGGAACATTGGACATGATTGGCACACTAATCTCATTGGTTAAATAGTTAATAAATGTATTCCAATTTTTTAAACGGTTGATGTTATTAAATCGGACTAGACAACCAGTTAAATAGAAAAAAATCAGTAACGAAGTTGGAGCTAAGTTCACTTTGATTGATTAAAAAATAAGTGGTACCATACAAAACTGAATTTAACCGGTTTGAATCATAAAACAACGAAAAAATCAGCTGTTGGAAATTTAGAGCTATTTCAAAAGATTTTTTTTGTAATAGTTTATATACTAGTAAATAATTTTACGGAGAAAATTATTTTTACTAGTTTATAATATCACTATATATTTTGTATTATGATATCATAGTTTATGCTATCATATTCTTATCAATAACTATTAACATGTGTGAATGATTTTTCAAATGAGTTTTATGTTTGTTGATAAATCATAGGTTACTATTTACTATCTTGTTTTTGATCCAAATAAAATAAGATTTTATGAGTTTGTCTTTTATAACCGTTAAAGCCATTATATGCTTGAATGAGAGTTACAAAACCAATTTAAATATATTGTTGTAACCGTTTTATTATTGAGTTATTAAGGATAGTTTTAATTTATTTGACCATCTCTTTATTTACCCAATATTCTCTACAGAGAAAAGTTTTAAGCCAAGTGGGTGTGTACAATTTGCAGCTTATTAACATTTTTTTATTACATTTTTCCTGCTTGATATTGTTGATGAATTGAGCTTTACAAACCAACGACTTTTCTCTTTCACAAATTTTGAGTTCTGGATATGATATTGCATCTCCGTTTCTGATTCCACTTTTAAATCGAGAGTGAAAGAGTTGTTTAATCCTGGAAGGAATTACGAAGTATCCTTCAAGGACAGTGTCGTTCGACATGACTCAGCTTATCGGTGTTCAAGATTCTTTAACTTGTTTTGCTATTCATATTATATTGTATCTTACATATATTCTATTGATATATGTTTATGTTTTAATTGAAGGTTGGATCGGAAAATTTCATAAGGAGAACTTTTCAATTTGATTCAAATCCGAGAGAGAAAATCGGGATCGAAGAGTTTTTTTTTTATTTAATTTTATTTTAACCATTGTTTTTCCAACAATATTAAAGGATACATTCAGTAGTTTATGTCATACTAAAATTCATTATTTGTATGATAGATTTCCCTATGAGAGCAATGGCAATAGGAACAACTCTTCCAATTGCTGGGTGGTGATCCCGGTACTAACGTGAGAGTAGTACAGACTCTACGATACGTGAAAGAAGTTATCTTCAAAATAAAATATTTAAAAATGTGGGGGTATTGTAATAAGGTTTAAAAACCTTAATTTGTGTGTTGAGCATATATAATGTTGTATATATGTCATGTACTTAATGTGATTTTGAGAAGTAGTATCATAAGGATGAATGATGGTGTCTTAGAACACTTTATTGAAAAACTTCTTAAGAAGTTTATATGTATCCCTTATGATTATAATTAAGAGAAAAAATGATTATTGGGCAATCATATTAAGTATTATGAAATTCTTGGAAGTTACCGTGTTTTATGGTATTATTTTGTGGATATCCATTGTATTAAAAAAGATACAATGATGTTAATTGAATATATTATTAAAATGAGAGAAAATCTAATATGTTGTGAGAAATTTTCTTTTTATTTTTTAGGAAAATGAAATTTTCTAGTTTTTGTGGAACCACCACATGAGTTATAAGAGGGTTTTTTCTTCTAATACAAAATTTTTGAAAATATGGGGTTGTCTCAAATTTTGTAAAGTGTGGGGGTATTTAAAAATTTATATTTTTTAGAGGAAAATAATATTTCTCAATTTGGTTGGCACCTCCAAATCCGAGAAAGAAAATCGAGATCGAAGAGTTTATTTATTTAGTTTTATTTTTGTCATTGTTTTTCCAACAATATTTTTTCTCATTTGAATAAAAAATTCAGTTTGCATCATTGTACATTTTTTATACAATGAATTTCCACAATATAAATACCATAGCTTTATCATGGTTGGCCAATGATCACCACTTCTCTTTACTTGAATATTATAATCATAAGGTATATTCACAAACTTCTAAATAAGTGTTTCAACAAAGTATTCTAAGACATCAATACCATGCATTATATGTCAAACATGAGATATCCAGAAAAATTGTTTTATTAAAATTTCTTTTAAAATAAGTGGGGGATTGTTGAAAATTTAGAGTTATTTCAAAAGATTTTTTTTTTGTAATAGTTTATATACTAATAAATAATTTTACGGAGAAAATTATTTTTACTAGTTTATAATATCACTATATATTTTGTATTATGATATCATAGTTTATGTTACTATATTTTTATCAGTAACTATTAACATGTGTGAATGACTCTTCAAATGAGTTTTATATTTGCTGATAAGCCATACATTACTATTTTACTATCTTGTTTTTGGTCCAAATAAAAATAAGATTGTATGAGTTTGTCTTTTATAACCGTTAAAGCCATTATATGCTTGAATGAGAGTTACAAAACCAAATATATTGTTGTAACCGTTTTATTATTGAGTTATTAAAGATGGTTTTAATTTATTTGACCATCTCTTTATGTACCCAATATTCTCTATATATAGAGAAAAGTTTTAAGCCGAGTGGGTGTGTACAATTTGCAGCTTATTAACATTTTTTTTATTACATTTTTCCTACTTGATATTGTTGGTGAATTGAGCTTTACAAACCAACTAACGACTTTTCTTTTTCACAAATTTTGAGTTCTAGATACAATATTGCATCTCTGTTCCTGATTCTACTTTCAAATTGAGAGTGAAGGAGCTGTTTAATCCTGGAAAGAACTATGAAGTATCCTTTAAGGACAGTGTTGTTCGACATGACTCAGCTTATCGGTGTTCAAGTTTCTTTAACTTGTTTTGCTATTCATATCATATTGTATTCTTACATATATTCTATTGATATATGTTTATGTTTTGGTTGAAGTTTGGATCGGAAAATTTCATAAGGAGAACTTCTCAATTTGGTTCAAATCCGCGAGAGAAAATCGGGATCGAAGAGTTTTTTTTTATTTAGTTTTATTTTAACAATTGTTTTTCCAACATCAGCAAACTCGAAAATCGGTTTTACATAACTTTTCATACAAGTCATTATCTTTTAGGTTCGAATAAAACGTAATATTTCATTTACTGGTAATATTTTTTATGGTATATTCAACAGATAAAGACATAAGACCAAAACAATATAGAAATCAATCTTGATTTCAAATATACGTGAAACTGACAATATATTCATGAGATTTTAATTATTTATTGTGGCAATGTCAATATATTCATTGAAGATTGTGTTCTCCATGCTCCAATTTTTAACAATAGAAATGAGCTGTTTTCGTCGAACATGCTGATTACAAGATAAAACAATATTAGAGTGACTAGTTGTGTGAACGTGATAACTTCTCCAATACTTAAGCTATTTATTTCTTTATAAATTTATTTATGAATGTTTGACTATAATTATCACACATATAAACATTTAAACCGAAGTTAAACCTGATTATTCAGTTTGATATTAGGGGAAATTCTTTAAAAGAAGTGAATAAAGAGATGATCATAAAAAGTAGTTGGATGGGCTTCGGCTGATTTTATCTCTTCGGAGGCCCAATACATTATCATAGTCAGCCCACAACAATCTAGTATCCATTTGCGTTTTCTTTCTTTTAGGGATTATGTTGACCATGTTACATTTTTTTGCATTCGTTTACATGAGAATTTAATTTATTATTAACAAGTTTTTTCTTTATAATATTTGGTATATATCTTACATATATCTCAGTTTATTCTCTCTATGTATATTGTCACTTTTATTAAGTATCTCATGGTTTTCAGACAAATTATATATAAATTGCATATTTTGTAAATTTAAATAACAAATAATAACAACAATAAACCAACAGAAGCAATTTTTTTATCAGAACTTGTAAAACATTGTTGAAATATCTTTTTTCATTGTTTGAAAATCTTCGATTAATGTGACATGTTGTTTTGTCTTGTATTTAAACTATTGAAACTAAGATTATGATTTTCTTTTTTGTTATATCGAGTCATGTATTTCCTTATTAACTTGTATCTAATTAGTTTTTGTTTAGTGTATGCATGAATAATTTGTCAGTGTTGTGAAAATTTTTGCTAGGCATCGCCTAGATGATCATTTTGGACTGATTTATGAAACAGGGAAAAATATTAACTTAAAAAATCTATTTTGGCTCACCTAACCTATCCTAGGACCGCATAGACAATTGTCTATCCCAATTTTTAAAACACTGTAATTAATTCTCTTCAAGGCATCATAAATGATCATTTTCTTATTTACAAAAACAAAATTATCAACATCGACACACATTCAAATATATGAAAATATAAATAAAAAGATAATGTAAACGGTAAACCAATTAGAGATCATCTAATTACATGATCATGATATTTCAATTTATATATATATATATATATATATATATATATATATATATATATATATATATATATATATATATATATATATATATAT
>CATIWQ010826331.1:0-12393 GCA_949673415.1 Euphorbia schlechtendalii
GAGTTAACTTTAAGAGTGATTTCAGGGTTAACAAGATTGTGTATAATCACTGGATCTGTGATTATAATGCTGTTTATTGAGCTAACATTTTTTGAATGGTAACTTGCTAAATATGGCTATGTGAGAGCGACCCGTACTAAGCATAACATTCTTGTTATCCAGGTTCTTATAAGTGTCATAATTCGTTTACCCTAGATCCAGAAAAGTCATTTCATGTGTTGCTCTGTGGTGAATTATTGAATATTTGGGCATCTAGAATCATGTTTGTTGAAGTTATCTAGTGTATGAAATCTTCTTGAGATTTTGCATGTTTTTCTCTACTATACTTGATCTTTAGGAATATCAATATAGTTTACATCTTCTCTAATCTGTTCATGCATCTGTCTATTCATCGGACTATCATCCAAACCCTCCAATACATATTACCTTATTTCTTTTGTTCCGTTACTCTATTTGGTCTTTAGAAACGAATTCCTTCCCCGTGGGATTGATATCTTTTAAAACTACATCGCAACTGTATACTTGTAGTGGTCATCATTTTTCTATTTGATAAGTGGTACTGACAACAACTATTCATATTTAGAACTTTTATCTTATCAGTAGAAAAGTGGGGAATAAGGTTTTTGGCACCGTTCAGAATATAAGCCTATCGGAACGAGTATAGTCAAAATCTTGCAAACACAGGTCTGGTAGCTGTTAAATATAGTAAAGACCCTATGATTCCTCGGTAGAGATTCTATTCAACTGCAATTCCTTTTGAGTTCTTACCAAGAACAACATCAGAGGCCATTAGTGTTGATATTGGTTTACACTGATCCATGTTGAACTTCTTTAATACTTCTTTGGCATATTTAGCTTGACTTATGAATATGCCATTTGAACTTTGCTTAATTTGAAGTCTAAGAAATAAAGTTAACTCTCCTATCATGGATATTTCAAATTTATTCTTCGTTTGAATACTGAATTCTTTGCACAACTTGTCATCATTGACTTTAAAGATAATATCATCCACATATATTTGCACTAGAAGAATATCTTTGTTCTTCCTTTTAATGAATATGGTTGTGTCTATTTTGCCTCTAATGTACCCTTTGAAGATGAGAAAGCTTATCAATCTCTCATACCCAGCTCTATGAGCTTGCTTTAGTCCATATAAAGCCTTCTTTAGCTTATATAGACTAGGATGCTTTGAATCTTCAAATCAAGCTGAGTATTTCACATAGACTTCTTTTGAGATTACTCTATTAAGAAATGCACTCTTAACATCTATTTCATATAGCTTGAAACACAAATGAGATGCAAAGGCGCATAAGATCTTGATAGCTTCAAGTCTTGCTAGAGGAGCAAAAGTTTCATCATAATCGATTCCTTCTTATTGATTATATCCTTGAGCTATGAGCCTTGCTTTGTTTCTAATTACATTTCCATCCTCATCTAGCTTGTTACTTAAAAACCCATTTGGTTATGATGATGGATATGTTCTTGGGAGCTGGAACAAGATCCAAGATGTCATTTCTGGTAATTTGATCCAATTATTCTTGCATAGCCATTAACCAACTCTCATCATGCTCTACATCATCAAATTTCTTTGGCTCTATGATTGAGACAAATGATTGATGACTTGTCATTCTGCTGAGTTGTCCTCTAGTCAAAACAAGATTTTGGGCAGCATCAAGAATAAGTCTTTCAGGATGATCTTTCTTGGTTTTGGTTTCTTTTGGAAGATCAGTGTGAGTTGGATTATCCTTAGTTGAGGTTAAAGAGTTTCCTTGGACTCCATTTGAGAAATTTCTTAGTTGGTTCATCTTTTATTGAAGGTTCCCCCTGTTCTTAGTCAAAGGATGATTATTTTGAGATTGTTTCTTCATTATCCTCTGAGCTAATTTTCCTGCCCGCATAGTTAGTCTCATTGAAATCTACATGTATAGACTTTTCTAGGGATGCAGTTCTTTTTAGAAAGACTCTATAGGCTTTTTTATTTGTTGAGTAGCCAAGAACTATAGCCTTATCAGATTTAGGATCAAATTTACCAAGTTATTCTTTATTTTTAAGTGTAAAACACTTACACCAAAGACCTTAAAATACCCAATCTTAGGTAATCTACCTTTCCATAGTTCATAAGGTGTTTTTTCTAGCACATCTCTAATGTTTACCCTGTTTAGAACATACCATGTTGTATTAACTACTCCTGCCTAGAAATATTTTGGTAAATTATCATCACTATGCATAGAGTGAGACATTTCAACAATAGTTTTGTTCTTCCTCTCAATAATTCCATTTTGTTGTGGAGTGTGAGGAGTAGAAAAGTTGTGCTCAATGCCTCTAGCATAACGAAATCTAACAAAAAGCTTATTTTCGAATAGTCATCCACTATTATCATGATATATCTATGTCTACTGATGCTCATAGGTTAAATAGGGCCAAAGAGATCTATATGTACTAGTTCAAGGAATCTTTTAGATGAGAAGTCTTATTTAAATTCAAAGCTCCTTTTAATATGTTTTCCATATTGACATGCATTAGATACATGATCCTTTTCAAAGTTCAAGCTTGGAAAACTCTTGATAAGTTTTTGTTTGGCTAATTTGGATAGAAGATTCATGTTTTCATGTCCCAATATTCTGTGCCATAGCCAGGACTCTTCTATTTTGACACTAAGCATATATATTTTTCGTAGATTTGTCATTTACATCTATCACATAGACATTATTCATTCTTGTTGCAAAGAGAAGAGTTTGATTTGTCTTACAATCAATGATTGAGCATCCTTCTGAGTTAAAGATGACTTTTCTTCCTTGATCACATAGTTGAGATACACTTAGGAGATTGAATTTTAGTCTTGATTAATGAAACTTCATCAATTTTGATCTCTGCTCCAATAGCTCCTTTTCCTATAATCTTCCCCTTTCTGTTATCATCAAAGCTCACACTTCCACATCTTTTTCTCTCTAGAGAAATGAATGAGTCTTCATTTCCTGTCATATGCCTTGAGTATCCATTGTCAATGTACCATAATTTTTAACCTACTGTGGACTTAAGGCTTACTTGTAAAAGGAAAAGGTTAGAACCTTCAAACTTAGTTTCCCTTGGTTTCGCATGAAAAACAAGATCATGCCATGTATATATTAGTTAATTAAGGAAGATAATGCATATGCGAACTAGCATGGTGAAATTTCAAAACTTAAGATTAACCCTAAAGGAACTCCTAAGCATGGCATGATTGACACAATCTTAATTGAAACGTTCCATAGTTGCTTTAGGTTTATAAAACTTACTAAAAGAAACCTAACATCTAAGTTTAGAGCATTATTAGTTGATGTACGCCTTCCTTTGGTGTGGTGTAGCAATCCCTTAAAACAATTGAACATCATTCTGTTAACACAAGCCTCCAAACTAGGACAACCTCTATGACAAGTTCACATGGACCCCACCGACCAAAACCTCATGTGGAAGGAGAACTTTTCGATTAATAAGCGACTGCTAGACCACTCGTAGACCAACCTGAAAATAAATACGAATGATCTTTTCCAAAATAAGAATAAGCCTTCAAAAGAATTCTCACAAATTCTAGAGAAACTCGTGGAGAATCTCGCAAAAATTCACAAGAGTAAAGGAGTCAAAACGCAGAACGAAGGCTGAGTTGAAGTACGGAATAAAGAGGAGGAGGAATCCTATTTATAGGAGGAGTTGAGCATTCAGACTCCCCATTTAGTAAAGTGGGATGGGTGAAAATCCATCCCACATATGCGGGTCACTCATAGAGTTCCATGCTCCGCAGGTCCTACCCGCTTGCACATATCCCACTTTGGTGGGCTGTGGGCTTGCCTTTCCCTTCAAGTAATGGCTTGTGGGTCATCCTGCAAGCCCCGCTTGTAGCGTGCTAGTGGGCCTACAATTCCATGCAAGTGCTCCCTAGCCTGCTACTAGCACGCGCTAGCGCATGTCGACGGCCCTTGAGCACTTTTCGAGTGCTCGATAGGCTGCCATGAAGGCCCCTACTCGTGAACAACCCATGTTCGTGGGGCCTACTCGTAATGGGAAAAATTCCCTTACTCCGCACGTTGAATATTTTCCTCTTCCATTATTTATTTTGTTTGACCAATTTATGGTCCATAAAAAATGAGCTTGACTCTCCCTTTTATTCTCGATATAGACCCCGTCTATAAGCTTTTTGTTTAGTCTGGTGAAGGTCCAATGTATGTGACCTCATAGGATCCAGAATTATAGAGCCGCTAGAGGTTGACCTAAACTTAGCTTCCCATCCAAGAACCTTTAGGCTCAGTATTCAAAACCAATATGGAACTTGATAACTCTAGACGATCAAATGGGCTTTCTAGCAAAGGCGTATGATCCCTCGATACTCTGAACGTCACGTGCCTGTGACTTGATCTGGCAATAGTAACCAATATTATACACTCCTTCCATCAAGTTAAGTACTGTCCAATTTGTTGAGTTTGGATAAAGTGTTAGCTCACGAAATAGTCGTAGCTATCTCGAAATTAGACTTCTTCACGAAGAACACCACTTGCCTTTATGTTGGTTAATCAAGACAGTAATTGAACATGTGAATGTTGCAAGGTAGAATTTCAAAACTTAAAATTAACCTAAGGATCTCCTAAGCATGCCATGATTGATATAATATAGGTTAAAATGTTCCATAGATGCTTTAGGTTTATAAAGCTTATAAAAGACATCTAGCATCTAAGTTTAGAGCATTATTAGCTGATGCGTGCTTTCTCTCTTTTGGTAACGGTGTTCTCTTAGAGAAATTTGGCAGAACTTCATTAGTACAAACTTCTAAACTAGGAGAGCCTCCCCGATTGATCCACACGGATCTTCACTGACCAAAACCTCATTAAGGAAGAACCTATTAGTAAACAGCAGCTGGTAGACCGCTCGAAGACCAACCCGAAAATAAACTAAGAAGGCTCACTTTAGACAGAGCCTTCAAAAGAATTCTTCATTTGTTTAGAGATACTCGTGGAGTATCTCGCACACAGAATGAAGAGAGAGATGCCGAACTCAAAGAGAAAAGCTGAGCTGAAGTATAGAATAATGAGGAGCTTGAATGCTATATATAGGGGGAGTGTTAAACTCACTCTCTAACACAAGGTGGGATGGGAATATTAGTATCGCACCTTAGTGGGTTAGCTGAGCGGGTCATAATGACACACGAGCTAACCCGCGCACCTCTTGCAAGGCAAGCCCTTGCGGGCTTGCCTTGCTGCCGAAAGCATGGGCTTGTGGCCTGATCATAAGGTTTTGACTCTATTTATTTTGAGGGCTTATATTCGGTAACGATGCCAAAAACCTTATTCCCCACCTTTCTACCGATAAGATAAAAGTTCAAAATACAAACATGTGTTATCAATACCTCTTATCAAATAGAAAAATGGTGACCACTACTAGTAAACAGTTTTGATGTAGTTTTAAAAGATATCAATCCCACAGGGAAGGAATTCGGTTCTAAAGACCAACTAGAGTTACGGGTTAAACGCAAATAGATAATTTTTATTGGAGGGATTTGGATGATAGACAGATGAATAGATAGATGTATGAACAGACTAGAAAAGATATAAAATATAAAGATATTCCTAAGAACAAGTTAAGCAGAGAAAAACATGCAAAATCATCAAGAGTATTTCGTACACTTGATAACTTCAACAAATAAGGTTCTATACGCCCTAATATTCAATAATTCACCGCAATAACTTTTTTAAGTCTAGGGTAAATGAATTATGACACTTATAAGAACCTGGATAATAATATTACTATGCTTAGTACGAGTCGCTCTCACATACCATATTTAGCAAGTTACCACTCCAAAAATGTTGGCTCACTAAACAACGTTATAATCATAGATCCAGTGATTATACACAATCTTGTTAACCCCGAAATCACTCTTAAAGTTAACTCGAAAGCATATAACTTGATTAATATAAATGACGCAGGATGAATTACTCGTTATGACACATAGACATATCATAAACTTCAAAATAGAAAGTATAAGCAGAAAACAAAGTAAAGTTGTAAGGTATGTAAGTGAAAGCTATAGTTGATCAAACCGTATCCACTCTTTAATGGGAGTCGTCAATTCCCGCAATTCCTGCTTCTACTTTGAATCCGATCTCGACTCGTATAGAATTTCCGCTAAGATTCTATTCTTTGTGAATCTCGAATAAAAGAATGTTGAAGAACGAAAACTTTTATTGATAAGTGCTTTGCAATTACAATCATACAACAAACACTCGAAATTGTGTAGAAATATAGTGATCGAAATAGGAACCGAATCACTTAAAAGTTTTTCTTGCTAAGACTTTGAACTAGCGAAACCTAAATAATTTCTACTTTCTATCTATACATACATGTCTAACATGTATCACACTATCCATCCAAATTTCTGCCTACGAAAATGGTTGAAGTTGAACCCTATTTATAGAGTACGAAGGGTTGCATTTATCTAAACGAAGAATCGTGTCCATTGGCGAAGAGTTACATCACTTCATTTTGATTGGATGCAAAGATTCTTCATCATCCACAATAGAAAGGCACTTTTTCATGATTGGTTGACTTCCAAAGAGTGTCTTTTTGATTGGCAGTTGTTGGCGGTTGATCAATGTTATCTAGCGATTGGTAGTTGAAAAGAGATAACCATTAACCGTTACAAGTTGCGACCGCGAATCACATGTCGTGATTGTGAACATTGGTTGACAGTTTTCTACTTATGAAAAGTGATAAGTCACGACCATGAATAGATGTCACGATCGTGAAATGCTGTTTCTTCATGATTCTTCTTTGCAACTTTACCTATCTTTGACAACTTCGATCCTAAGCCAAATCCTTGTGTTCCACACATCTTGTTGCACCTTTTTCACTCTTTTTCCATAGAATTCCACTTTTGTTCATTTTACTCCCAAGATTTACCTAGTTTCTGCATTTGCATAAAAAACAACTACATACCACGTGAAATTTTTATATGAAGTATAAAATGAAACAGAACCATATCGTTTTATGATTGAAAATGTCATGATAATAAGTGTAATTATACACTTATCACACCCCCACACTTAACTTTTACCTTGTCCTTAAGGTAAACACAACAAAAGTGTATAAAACAGTATTAAAGTTCGTACCTCATTTGGCAAAAGACTATTCCCACATTGCAAAAAGTTCAAGTAAAAGTTCAAAATTTCCCACAAATTAGTAATGTGCAATTTATATAGTCCAGTTGCATACCTTTGCTCTTAATGGAGAGTCAACCGAATTGCATCTTCATATAAGGGTTATATACTTACTTGAATATTTCCTTCTCTCAAGTATAGTATAAAGTATAAAGGACAAAGGGAGCACACTTTGGAAAGTTTGATCTCAAGGCATTTTTAGGTAAGCTAGGACGCTAAAAACACTCTTAGGGGTTGCATTTTATGCTCCATACCACTCTCCCCTTTTTTTAGTGGTTGCATTTTAGGCTCCATACCACTTTCTCTCATTTTTTTCTTTTTAAGCATACGTTTTTAAAGTTCAGATTCATACATTTTTCATGCTATGCTACTTTTCTTTTTTTTACTCATTGAATGGTTGCAGTTTCTGCTTCGTACCATTCCTCACCTTTTGCATAACTCATTGGTTATCCTCTCTTTTTTTCGATTTTTCTCTTTTAATACCCTTATCCTTTATTGAAAACTTTCAAAGCATTATGGCTGTAGTTTCCCAACACTTTAAAAACACTCAATACTTATAGGACTTATTCAAGAATTGCATATAAACCTCATAGTAAGAACACTACTAGATATCACTCCACTACTAACTTATCAGTAGCATTAAACTAAAGCTATATAACTTATACTAATTCATGTTGCATTGAAATATATATCGAAACTTACTTGGAATGTTGCTTTTTAATGTTACTCGCAACTCATCCTTGCCAAATGCGAAATGTTGTGCGAAAACGCACACACTCTTAACGTGTGGTCATACTCGAAACATTTAGTTCGAAATATGCACTAACATCAAACTTGAAATTCCTAACACTCATAATAACCTAGGAAAATATGTAAGTATAGTATAGGTATGGATAATGTATAAATAACACAAAAAATCAAGAAAAATTTTCAAATTCTTCAACTTTTTTTATTTTTATTCAATTTTTTTGGATTTTGGGATTTTTACAAATATCCCCCCACACTAAAGAACACAATATCCTCATTGTGGAAGACTTTATTAAAATTGAAAAACTAAAAAATAAAAACAAACAACTAGTCTAAAAATTTGAAAAAGAAAAAGTAAGAAAAGAGTAAACCCAATCTATTGAGAAGGAGAATCTGGGGGACTAGGAGTAAATCGACAATTTAGTTTTCTAAAGAAAGATAGTAATTTTCAAAGCATCGATTTATTACTTTTCTTTAGAGTCTTCATGTCTCTTTTCATTACACCAAGTTCCACTTGGTAATTGTCTAATTTTTGTTTCATGCTCGCCTTTCAATCTTCCAGAACTTCATCATCTTCTTCTTCATCTTCTTCTTCAATTATTGGAGCTTTTCCATGATGACATCTAGCGGTAGGATTAGATGGTCCAACAGAAGAATCTTTATGAGTAGAGATTAACTTCTTGGTGCTGTTAGAGTAGGAATAGAAAGAATATACACCATTGTTCTCTTGAAGAAGTCCATATTCTTTAAGTAATTCCCATCCATATAACGAAAATACTCACCTGGTTGTTGGATATAGTGCAGTTCACTTCTTCTACCCAAGATGATAGCTGTGATAATTTCGACTACTTCCATCTTATTTCTCATACTTGTAGAATTCTTCTTCATCATGTCCCATATAATATCCATGAATTCTGCTTTTTGCTTCATCAAAGCGTAAGAAAGAACAAACAAATCTTTCTTTTTGACTTTGGTATTCTCTACTCGACAAAATACCGAAGTGGAAAGGTATTTGTGGAGAAGAAGAATGCACCAATCCTTAATAAGTTTATTGGGAGAATTTTTGGGGTCGAAGACTCTCTTACCCATTAAATCATACCAAACTTGATTTGGTTGAAAAGAATCCGTCATGCTCGATTAATTTTCAACTTCAAACCTGAACCAAACACTCATCATATCTCTTGTGACGGTGTAATACCTTCCTTGGTTACCAAATTGAATCACCCTCTTCCTTTTATCTTCAAAATCAAATGTCACTAGAAATTCTAAAATCCAATCATGATTTTGTGGAAATCGCATCCCCACAAATTAGCTTAAACCCAAATCAGCAAGATACATCCCCATTTGTTTATGGAGTCCTAGAGTCTCCAAGTAAATAATATCAAGAAAAATCATACCATTGTTTACCAATTTATTTAGAATTCGGAATCTCTTCCCTTCTTCACGTGATGGAATCAGAAAAGGATAACCATACTCTTGTTGGTAATTCAGAACTTCTCTTCTATTTACGACTACATTAATACGAGGCATATTGGTGTTTTGAAGTGAAGGTTGAAAAAGGTTTTTGAATGTAGAAGAATAGAGATGAATTCAGAACTTTTGTAAGCTTTGTAGAAGTTATGGTGGCTAAGGATTCAATCTAGACCTCTATATAGAGTTTTACTAGGTCATTGATTTGCCAAAATAGTCAATATAGCTGTTTATTCTTCAAACTAGCCGTTATTGGTAGTTTCAGCCATCTGTCAAGTGTTAATTCACGATCTGTAATGGTAATATTCTGTCTGTGTCATGATCGTGAAGGTTTGACGAGATCATGACTTTTCTCAAGACAGTAACAGAAAGTTTCACTACAATATGTCACAGGCGCGATCTACAGTCGCGGTCGTGACTTTCTTCAATTCCTTTATTTCTTCAATTTTTAGACTTAGTCCTAGAAAAAATTAGAAAAACAAATATGTTAAATATAAATATAAATATTTACTATTTTATACCTGGAATGAATTATGGTGAAGATAGCAATTGAAAACCAACGTCTTGTTTAAATTTACTTTCGAGATAAGGTTTACATTGTTGGCCATTGGCTCGAAATATATCTCCATTTTCGGTTTTCAATTCCAATGCTCCATTATCAAATACTTGAATAACTTCATAGGGTCCCTTCCAACAAGATTTGAGTTTTCCAGGGAATAAGCGAAGCCTGGAATTATATAATATAACTCTATCTCCGACCTTAAACTTCTTTTCCCATAGTTTTGCATCGTGCCATCATTTTGTCTTCTCTCTATAGACCTTTGCATTTTCATATGATGACAAATGTAGTTCTTCTAACACATTTAAATCAAACTTTCTTTTTTCACCTGCATTGTGTAAATCCATATTCAAATTCTTCAAAGCCCATAAAGCCTTATGCTCTAATTCTACCGGTAAATGACAAGCCTTTCCGTAAACCAACTTATAGGGTGTCATACCAATAGGTGTCTTAAAGGCTATTCTGTAAGCCCATAATGCATCATTTAACTTAGTAGACCAATCTTTCCTAGAATTCGAGATAGTTTTTTCAAGAATCCACTTAATTTCTCGATTAGAGATTTCTACTTGACCACTAGTCTGAGGGTGATATGGAGTAGCAACCATATGATGTACTCCATACTTATGCATCAAGCTTTCAAAAGTTTTATTGATGAAATGTGAACCACCATCGCTAATTATGGTCCTAGGAACTCCAAATCTACTAAATAATTGCTTAAGAAACTTAACAACTACTCTATGATCATTCTTACTATATGAGCTAGCTTCAACCCATTTTGAAATATAATCAACCGCAACAAGAATGTAATTATTACCATTAGAGGTTGGAAATGGTCCCATGAAATCTATACCCAAACATCAAAAAGTTCTACTTCTAAGATGTTCTTCAATGGTATCTCATCTCTTTGACTTATATTTCCGGCTCTCTGACAATTATCACAATTTTGAACAAAATCTCTAGCATCCTTGAATAATGTTGTCCAATAAAACCCACTTTCTAGACCTTTAACAGCGTTTTTACTGGTCCTAAATGTCCTCCATATATGCTATCATGGCAATGACTTAACACTGAAGTAAAGTTATTATCATCTATACATCTTCGAAAAATACCGTCAGCACATACCTTAAATAGATAAGGGTCATCCCACATGAGTGATCTAATATCCTTAAGAAATTTCTTCTTACCATTAGAATCTAAATCAAAGGGTAAAATATGCATAACCAAATAATTTGCAAAGTTAGCATACCATGGACTAACAGCATGTTTAACAGACATAAGATTTTCATATAGAAAGAGTTCATTAATAACCCCAGTTTAAACTATAGGTCCCTTATCATCTTCTAAACGAGATAAGTGATCAACTACGGTATTCTCACTTCCCTTTAAATCCCTTATTTCCAAGTCAAATTCTTGTAAAAGAAGGATCCACCTAATTAATCTAGGTTTAGCATCTTTCTTAGTAAACAAATATCTCAAAGCAGCATGATCTGTATAAACTATTACTTTAGACCTAATCAAATATGATCTAAACTTATCACATGCATATACGACTGCTAACATCTCTTTTTCCGTGGTGGTGTAATTGAATTGTGTAGAAGATAAAGTGTGACTCGTATAATAAATCGCATGCAAATTCTTTTCATATCTTTAACCTAATACACAACCAACAGCAATATCACTAGCATCACACATCAATTCAAATGGCAGAGACCAATTTGGTTTAACAATTATGGGTGCTTAAACTAATGCTTATTTTAAAGTTTTGAAGGTTTTAAACAGTCATCAGAGAAATCAAACTTCACATCTTTAACTGATAAATTAATTAAAGGTTTAGCTGTAACTGAAAAATCCTTAATAAACCTTCTGTAAAATCAGCATGGCCTAGAAATGATCTTATTCCCTTAACATTTACGGGAGGAGGTAATTTCTCAATGATCTCTGTTTTCGCTATATCTACATGAATTCCCTTCTTATCTATCTTATGACCTAAAACTATTCCTTCATTAACCATAAATGACATTTCTCCCAATTCAATACCAAATTAGTTTCTTCACATCTAGCCAGTACTTTATCTAAATTTTCTAGACATTTTTCAAAAGAATCTCCATATACAAAGAAATTATCCTTGAAAACTTCCATAATATCCCAACATACTTACTAAAATAGCAGAAATACACCTTTGAAAAGTAGCAGGAGTATTGCACAACCCAAAAGGCATCCTTCTATAAGAAAATGCACCAAATAGACATGTAAAAGTGGTTTTGTCTTGGTCATTTGGCTTAATATGAATTTGAAAGTATCCAGAGAATCCATCAAGAAAACAATAAAATGCATGACCTGATATCCTTTCTAACATTTGATCTATAAATGGTAAAGGGAAATGGTCTTTCCTAGTGGCTGCATTTAATTTTCTGTAATCTATGCAAACTCTCCATC
>CATIWQ010826353.1:0-10500 GCA_949673415.1 Euphorbia schlechtendalii
GGGTCCCAAATAGGACTCTACACACATAAAGCTGATTTTGTGCAGATTTGGAGCATTCTAGACAGATTTCGTATTTTGGCCATAAGTCATTCATACAAACTTCGATTGGAGTGATTCAAGATGCGTTGGAAATCTAAAAGATCAAGCTACATTTTTGTTTCTAATAGTCATCTTCAGATTTGGACACTAAACGTATGAAAATCGAGGTCAAATTTGCTACCCCTGCGAAGAGTTTTGTTCAGGATTGGATTCCATCATTTTTTGGCTTCATCTATTCAAGAGTTTTATGGCTGCCAGATAAGTAGTATCAAAATAGGACTTAATTATTTAGATGTTATTTTCCAAATTTTTTTTTACTTAATGAGTTAGTATTTTATTCTTATTTTTTGGAGTCCACTTCCAATTAGGACTTTTTATCAGATTTAGTTAGTAAACGTGAGGGTGACGAACATTTTTTAGGCAGGAGAACGACAAGCGAAGATTTTCACACTTTTGTTCTACTTTCTTTATGCTTTCAATAAAACTTTCATTGATGTTTTCTTCAATTATGAGTAGCTAAACTCGGTGAGGTTAATTTCTATAGCTAAAGTTGAATTGTGAGACTCGTTTATATCAATTCTTTTCTTCAATTCTCAATATATAATCTGAATTCTATTCATTGTTATTTAGGTTGAGGTTTCAAGTAGGATCCCTTGAATTCTTTATCTATTTAACATATCGTTATTCAATTATAAGTTCATTGGTGTTTTTATAATTGATTTCTAGTAACAAACGAGTTGTTGGGATTCGTGGTTGTAGTTGAGTCTATCGACTATTTCATGTTGGGTGATTAGTTTGGTAGGAATTGGGATCTTCGAATCATAAAGCTAATTTTGTGATTGAATCTTTTATGTTGGGTATTAGATTATTACAAAGTTAAGGAATTAATTACATGTTGGGTGTATTTAGTCTATTTTTGCAAAAAATATTTAATTGTAATTGATGAATCGATCCAATTAAGCCCATTGGTTGAAGAGTAAGATTATTCTTTTGTCCATGATCAATTCGACGCAAGCCAAAGAAATAATCTCAGAAGAAGATCTTTTTACTATTGAATTTTCCTCATCTTTCTATTTACTTTGTGTTTAATTATTTTTAGTCTCCAAATCTATAAACCCCTGTTTATTTAATTTTATTGCATATTTTTAGTTATCAAATTAGATAAAGCTAATTACTTAGTCCTTGTGGAGACGATCCCGCTTACCACTGTTACAAATTTATTTTGTTTAGTGTGAAGGGGTTTTTATTATTTTTTATGATTTCGACACTCGTTAGGTTCATATTCCCTTTGTTGGTAGGCCAATAGTTCCCTAAATTCCATAGTTCGTCTCTCTTCGTATACAAAATCTCGCCTAAAGGCCTTTGATATACTTCCCCAATCCTTCTTAATTATTTCCGGTTGGTTCATGTTCCAATATCAGGACATTCCCGTTAACGAACATGGGAAGAATGTAGCCAGCTTTTCTTCGGTGAGGCCATAGGCCCGCATGAGGGTCTTGAACTTTGCTACGTTAAAGGAGGGCTTGTCACTATCTTCGAATACTAGCGTCCCGCATAAATTAACCTGGGTACATGAGCAAGGTGTCATCTTAGGGAATCCTAGAACCCTCTACCCCTCTTCTAACCGAGCCACAACTTGGGAAGAGCTGCTACTGGAGCCGACCATCATTATGAATTCCCCGAAGGTCTCACTTTCGCACCTCATGGGCATCCTTGCTTTCTTGTGTGCTGTCCCTCCTTTGACCTCCACCGGTGTCTCTTTATCATCGAGGGAACTTATGTGATTTCCATGAGCAAGCTCTCCTTCAGTTGCATCTTCTGTCATGGGAACCATACCAGGATTGACTTTAGCAATCATTTCCAACACCGGACTTAATGCCATGCCTGACCCTACCATATTGACCTGTTGCCCTGTTTCTCGAAAAAACCAATCCAGTCTTGTAGCCAAATCGAACAAAGTCTCAAAACTAGTGATCCTCATTGGGTTGAGACATTCTTGGAGGGTCTTGCCCCGTTGATCAGCATTTGTACCAAGAGGTGTTCTTCTGGCCTATACTGTATGCGGACTTGTATTTTCATCCAGCGCTGGGTATACTTCTGGAAGGTCTCAATAGTTTTTCTGTACACAAGCTGTTAGTTCCCTCAAGGTAGTTCTAGGCTGCTGCATGTGTATGAAATCCTTGATGAAGGCTTCAGATATACACTTCTAGTCACGCTTTATCTCCCTCGGTTGATTACCGAAACATTCTCCTCTAGCATTGGATAGTGAGCATAGGAATAACCTTGCCAGATCGAAATTAGGAAGTCCTTGTGCTCTCATGAAAGTTTCTAACTTAAAGACATGGAAGACGGGTGAATCCCTTTCATCGTATATTGTCATCTCGCATAATCTATATCCGGGGCTTGAGCAAGCCCCGGTGGCATGAAAACTATCAATGAAGCTTCTCCCTTCGAATTACCCTGGTTGGGCAGACCCCTTCCCTTTGTTCAACTGGGATATCATTTATAATACGTGGCTAGGTAGAATGTCCGATCCTACCATCATAATCTTTGGTACTAGGCTTTGGAATTCCACATCCACCTTTAATCCCACCACAATGAGTTCTCCGAGATCGGCATACTCTTGCACATGGAGCCGGTGATGAAATTCTGGGCGCACTCCACTTATCATCATCCCCATCAGCATGATCTTCTCTGGTTTCTCTTTGACCATCAATTGGATGGACATCCACCAAGAGCTATACTCCATGAATGTTTCATCCTCGTCCTGGGTGCAGGCTACTAAGTCCATCATGGTGGCCTCAGGCATTTCCATATACAAGAAGTCCCACTTGAAAGCGCGAGAGATGAATTGCTAAGTGCCCCTGGTGGAGGGAGACTGAGTAAGATACCAATCTCCTACTATTCCCGATAGAGAATAGGGGAATAAGGTTGCTAACATGTCATTAGGGAAGCCTTGCACCCTCATAAGGGTATCATATTTGAAGACTTGAAAACTTGGGGTGTCCTGGTAATCGTATATAGACATCCCATAAAGCCTGAACTTAGGGCAATGACAGCTCGCCGGTTACTCCAAAGTGTATGAAATCATGCCCAATTCAAGATCAGTCCTAACATGGTGTGGGTCGATCCCTGACCCGACCATCATCACAAATTCCTCTATTACTTTCTTCAAGCACTACTTGACTGCCTCTTCTCCCAATCCTGAGTCCACCATTCACACCTTGTCATCGAACTATGGGAGGGGATTGCTGGTAGTGCTGGGCTTTAATGCTGGTTCTTCTATCACCCGATCCTTTATCAGCTTGCGAATAGCCTTTAAGAGGCCCTTGCAATTGTTAGTCCTATAACCGGCCATCACATGGTAGTAGTATAAATTATTCTTCTCTTCAGGTTTAGGGGGAGCCCAGGGCTTCATGCTCTCCAACTTCTTTAACTCCCACAATTTTGTGAATAGGAAATCCAAGTTGGCGGAGTAAGGAGAGATCCCGTGGTATTCTTCCTTTGGAAATCGTACTAACACTACCTACTCCGTCTGCACTACCTTCATTGCTGTTGGTTTCCCCTTTGTTTATGAAGAGGTGAGGGCTGATGAGGATTCTGCCCCGGCTTTCCTGTACCAAGGCCTGCTAGTAGGTGGAGCCCCTACTGCATTCATGGCCTCGATCCTCTCCAGTTTCTCTACTTTCTCAAAGACGGCGTTATAGGATGTGAAGGTATCCATGCCCAAGTGGTTTCCGTATGCTGGAAAGGCTCCATCTAAGAGTTTAACAATCATCTCTAGCAAGCTTAGCCTGTCCTTCAATAAAACCTGAATCTTCATCCACCGACCATAATAGGGCTTGAATAGCTCTCCAGGCATTTGTGTAATGGCTTCCAGGTTATTAATAGTGGTCTTCATCTGAGAGTTGAAGCCAAATGCTCTACCAATGCCTTTGATAAGCTCCTAGTCACTTGAAATTTCTGGAGGAAAATTGTTGTACCACTCATTAGCTGGCTTGCCTAGTGTGATGATGAATAACTTGGCAAGCATTCTATTTGAAATTCTCCTAGTCCTCATCACCACTTGATAGTTCATTAGGTGGGATCTGGGGTCCCCCTCCCCCCTATACTTCACCAGTTTTGGCATGACAAAGTTGTCAAGGAGCCAATCTTCCTCATGTATCACCGAAAGTGTCGGATAATGGCTGGGAGGATGCCTGGAGAATTGATGGGTGTAGGTAGCTAGGAATTGTTTCCAAAGTTATGCGATGTTTAGTCCCTATCCCTAATACTTTGTACCCTGGTTGTAATAGGGAAATCCCAGCTGATAAGGGTGAGCGAAGGTCGAAGGTGGCGAGTGAGACTGGCCATGAGTAAATGTCATGTTAATGGAGCCAACGGCAAAGCTTGGAGCGCCTGTCGAATGAGGGCCTAACCTGTATTGACTTTCCAGGGGGCTCATTCTAGCATGGAATAGAGTAGGGGCAGCGACGCTGTAAGGTCATGTCTATTGAGAGTTGAAGCTAGGGGGAGTGAGACTAAGAGATGGCCTACTGGTTGGCATCGCTGATAGCTTGGTCATTGATTGCGAGGGTGGTGCATTAATGATCGGATGACTGAATTGACCAGATCTAAACAAGTGCTGTGGCTGGGCTACGCCGGTTGGTACAGCCTGATCACCCTTAGAACTTTGCCCCACTTGAAACGGTCTGAACTGTGCTAAACCACTCCCCGTGCCAAACTGGAATATGTTACTTGGAGGACTGTTACTAGGAAAAGATAGTGGTCTCCTTGCCCGAGGATGGCCATTAGTGGGGTGTTGAACATTTCCCGCATTTTCATAATCTAACAACCGATCCGAATTACGATCCTCCATTTACCTCGATCGGGCATGATGCTGGATGGCATGGATGAACTGCTCGCTGCCAAGAAAGGCTTCTAACACACTTACAATTTCTCCATTGATTTTCTGCTACGGGCCCTGAGTCTGGGTGGAGGACCCCTCGTGAGTGAAATGGCCCCTTGTCCTATTGTCATCTTAGGAGTTGATCATGCTGAATTGATCCCTACTCAAGCCGATGCTTTATCCTGAACCTGAACCTGAACCTGACATGGAACCTGAATCTTCGCTCGAATCGATATACGGTACACCTTCCTATTGAGACGGAATGTTCCCTTGCCTAGCCATGACAGGAGAAACTCTAACAAGGTGATGATTAGTCCTTCTCCAAACCTTTGCTGAAGTACACAAGATGAATATCAGATCATGCATGGTATATGTATGAACAATGATCATGTATGTAATGGGTTGTAGATGAAATCAGCGGGCGCTATCTTTTGAGGTAACTATGATGTCCATGAGACATTAAGGGCCTTGTTGCAAGGCTTATTGTATTAGGGTTGTGCTATACTACCCGTGGGGTAGCAGGCTCCTTATGGGATTCACGAGGGATCGAGTAAATAGTGTGTTATACTCTTCTTCGCATAATTACTAAGGTGATGGGTATGTTACCCCATTTGGGCAGGGATTTGGGCATCCTTTAGAATGCCCTTGTGTTGTGGTCTTAATCCTAGGTAACAGTGTCTTGGCACATCTTTTAGGTGTTTGGTATTAGTGCAATACCAGGTACAACTTCGATATGTGGTAGTGGACTTCCTATAGGGTCTAGAAGGGATTATGTAAATAGTATGCTATACCCTTTTTCATATAATTCCCAAGGTGAAGGGTATGTTACCCTATTCGAGCAAAGATTCGGGCATCCTTTGGAATACCCTTGTGTTGCGGTCCTAATCCTAGGTGATGCTGTCTTGGCGCATCTTCTAAAACTAGGTGTGTGGAGTTAATGCAATGTCGGGTGTAACATGTCATGAGTGTGTGCATATTAGTGTCTGCATAAAAGATTATGGTTAAAGTGATGCCATAGTAAGGAATGCTCGTTTGAATGCATGGTGCAGATATGAGCACATAACACACAATATATCTCATCTGACCTTATATATCCTGCGTATAAAAGGGTAGGCTTCTAATTCTAGGTTTAGTTCATCTTAACATCACAAGGATATTAAGGTTTGTACCTGCATAAAGGTGAATGCATTTAATTTTAGTAAACCTAATGGAAGTGTCTACGATTTCTTATATGAGTTTGGTCAATGGGTTGCTGAAGTAGAAGGTTCTTGTTGCACTGAGATACACTTTCTCTCTTTTCTGAATAGGTTCAAAAGAGTCCATGTGATATGGCAACAACTGATCCACTTGCTAGGTACCTTTGGTCACAAAGGGGTCGCAAATGGTACTTTCGCAAGCTTCTCGGTAAAACCGAGCACCCTAACCTTAATGGCTAATTAGTCTAATGCATATGCTTCGTGGAATACTAAAATCTTGGAAATGGTTTGACTTAAATAACGAATTTTCAGTAACTCAACAAAAAATCTTCGAAACTTTTAAATTTGAAAGAAAGAAGAAATCCCCAGCAGAGTCGCCACTGTGAGTGGACAACGTTCTACCTACGTGGTCGTCGCGAGGCACCAGCCCTGTGAGATGGGGCTTGGGGATTTTGAAAAGGTGTTGTTTGTTATGGAATGGATTCCAAAGACTCGAGGCCTAAACCTCTAGCCTACGTTATACAGAGTCACCACCCGGATCAACTCTTCTGGGAAATTCGGTATAGCCTAGATCCGTTAAGCCTAAACGATACAGTAGTATAGAGATTCGGTTCTGGATGATTTTTCTTACTTTGTCATTGTTTAAGCCATATTAGGCAATTAGCTAACATTTTCCAATACTGTAATATTCCGTTCTAAATCATTTTCGAGTTATATTTAGCATGCACACGGAAAGCAATAAATAAGTGCGAAAAGTAAACACGTACGAAAGTAAATGCGCCTAGCCTAGGGGGGATTATTTACATATGTTGGGGATGGGGAATTCAAATTGCCTAAATACATGAGATCTAGGTAAATGAATACATTCATATCCTATTATACAACCTATCTAACAAATACATAATTTTTATTGAAGTGAGATACTCGAAGGAAAATAAATCCTAACATACATCTAACCTAATCTACCTGCATCTAGAAAGATTAGCACAATATATTTTCAAAACACAAGTATGTGCCAATGCACCAAGTATGTTCAGTTTGAATATTTTGAAGACTCGTGTGGTCGAGTTAAATAAAAAGTGCCGACAAAGGCTCAAGGTTTCCGTTATAAAAGATAATCCATTTTTATACAAATATGTTGCTTATTTTATTAATGAAAATGCAGCATGTGAATTTGGTCGGGTTGGATATCTAAAATGGGACATTCCCTTTATGGGGGTTTCCTAGTCGAAACTTAATTATTCACAAATACATAGAGGTCATAAATAATTCTAAGTCCATGAATATAATTACATCTTTTGCATATATTCCGAGGAAATTCAAGAACGATAATAAATTTATCTCAGTTAGGAGGGAACCATCATTTAAATTTTCCCGGGAAATATCCAAGAAACTAAAGCAACACATGATTATCCTGCTAGTCTTGATATGTTCATGTAAATAATTCATTTTTTATTAATTAACCCTTCATTAGTGCATAATATGTAAATAAAGTTCTAGAAAATAAAGGTAACACCGATGTCAGTGTTGCAATGTCACTGTCAGCTTTATAACACCGACACCGACGTTGCAACACCGATGTCAATGTTGCCTGAATTTTCTAGAATATAAGAGGAAAACTGCAAATACTTAAACACTTTTAAAACAACATAAGAATACCAATTAACATGAGACACAACTCTAGCAACGTCGGTGTCGGTGTTGGCTTTTAGGACTAATTTTGGCCTGAACTAGGCTTAGTCTCTCGATGTTGGCAATATCGTTGTCGATGCTGGCAACGTCGGTGTTGGTGTTGGCAACATCGGTGTTGGTGTTACAACATCAATGTCGGTGTTGCAATGTCGGTGTTAGTGTTGCAATGCTGACACCGATGTTGCTACTGCCAATACCGATGTTGTCACATCAGCATGGGCATTAGGCTTAATTTTATCCTAGCTTTAACTAGTCTGAGTAAGAGAAACTACCTAAGGTTTGAAAGAAACGAGAAATGCTTCTCCCGAGGACCTCTAAGACCCTTTCAAAGTGAAAGACTAGCAAAGGAAAACAAATTACAACTTCATGATCGAACTCACGAGTGGGGATCAAAATCCTATGCTCATACGAGGGATGGGTCCTCGAGTTTTTGGTTACTGTTCGGGTAGATGAAAATGTTTGGAAAAGGAAATTTAGGAATGAAGGGGAAGAATATAAGTTTACTTTAATGGATTTGATTAAGTTGTTTTGTTTAGAAGAAACCTATGAATAAATAGAAAAGGAAGAAGATTATGATTTAATGAGTGTATGGACTGAGTTAACGGGATTAGATCGATACGATGTCAAAAACTCGTCCAATAAGAACATTTAGAGCAACAGTCTTCTTTACCTTCACAAGTTTATTTCTCAAAGTCTTTTCTTCCTACACGAAACTACTATAGTGATGATGAAAGATTTGGTTATATTGGAGTGCGCCGTTTCGCAATTAATGCCAAAGTTTCCTATGTACATGTTGGAATCCATCACTAGTTTTACTACAGATAAAAAGGCTAGAGTTGGAGGTGCAAATACAATTTGCGGAAAACCAACTGCCATACCAATATAGTCCTAGAGAGAAATTTAACTTTATGAGAGGAATTTACATGAAGAGAGCAGGAATAGTTAAAGAAGAAGAAGGGAAATTTACATTTTTACTGTATGGAGTAAGGGTTAGGAAGTTAAGATCGATAGAAGGCTCTACTTCTCAAGAGAACCAATACGATGAAGGCATTGAAGAATTTCTGATCGGAAGTAGTGAAACGAGACAAGCCTCTAGGAGTTCATATGCTAATGAAGATACTTAGATGGGAAATTTGTAAAAGATGTCGATCAAGGATGCCTTGATATAACTTCCATACAACAAGATGTTTGTCATCTTATAAAATCCAACATTTCTTTGAACCGCAAGTTGAGTTCATACTTCAGGAAGCAGAATTTGGATATCTCACCAAGTCCTCCAGATTCAAGTTCGAAAGAATGAAAAGAAAACTAGGTTCAAATTTCTTTTCTTTTCTTTAAATGTTTGTTTGTTTATGTGTGTTTAATTTCATTTTTCATGAAGTCACTCACAATGAGGACATTGTGTTCATTAGTGTGGGGGGCATTTGTAAAAAAATCCCTAAAATCCAAAAAAATCAAATAAATTAAAAAAGTTGAAGAATATGGAAATAAATTTCTTGATTTTGTGTTTATACCTTATCCATACCTATAATATACTAACATACGTTCCAAGGTTATTATGAGTGTTAGGTATTTCAAGTTTGATGTTAGTGCATGATCGTAAGGTTTTGACTATGCTAATTTAGATGGGCTTATATTCTATGTTGATGTCAAAAACCTTGTTCCCCACTTTTCTATCGATAAGATAAAAGTTCAAAATATGAACAGGTGTTGTCAATACCACTTATCAAATAGAAAATGGTAACCACTGCAAGTATACAGTTTCGATGTAGTTTTAAAAGATATCAATCCCACAAGGAAGGAATTTGTTTCTAAAGACCAACTAGAGTTACGGAACAAAAGAAATAAGATAATTTGTAGGGTTTAGATGGTTTGGATGATAGACTGATGAATAGACAGATGCATGAACAGATTAGAGAAGATGTAAATTATATAGATATTCCCTAAGAACAAGTTTAGTAGAGAAAAACATGCAAAATCATGAAGAATATTTCGTACACTAAATAACTTCAACAAATATAGTTCTAGACGCCCAAATATTCAATAATTCACTGTAGAGCAACACATGAAATGACTTTTCTAGATCTAAGGTAAAAGAATTATGACAATTATAAGAACCTAGATAAAAATAATACTATGCTTAGTATGGGTCGCTCTCACAAAGCCATATTTAGCACGTTACCATTCCAAAAATGTTAGATCACTAAACAGCGTTATATCATAGATCTAGTGATTATACACGATATTGTTAACCCCGAAACTACTCTTAAAATTTAACTCCAACGCATATAACTTGATTAATATAAAACACTTAACACGAAATACGCATTATGACACATAAACATATCATAAACTTCGAAATAGAAAGTATAAGTAGAAAGCAAAGCAAAGTTGTAAGGTATGCAGGTGAAAGCTAAAGTTGATCAAACCGTATCCACTCTTTAATGGGAGTCGTCAATTCCCGCAATTCCTGGGTCTGCTTTGAATTCGGTCTCGGCCCGTACAGAACCTCTGCTAGGATGCTATTCTTTGCTAATATTGAACAAACGAATATTGAAGAATGAAAACTTTTATTGATAAGTGATTTGCAAGTACACTTATACAATAATCGCTCAAGAATATAGAGAAATCTAGTGATCAAAACAAGGATTCGAATCACTTAAACATTTTCTCACTAACACTTAT
>CATIWQ010826438.1:0-16291 GCA_949673415.1 Euphorbia schlechtendalii
CCTTTGAAAACCCGTTTGGTACCGATGATTGATTTCCCTTTGGGCTTAAGAACTAGATCCCAAACATCATTGTGCTTAAATTGATCCAATTCTTTTTTCAGCGCAATCATCCAGTAGTCATCTCCTTCTGCATCTTCAAAATTCTTGGGTTTAATCAATGATATGAAAGCTGGATGGCTCATCATCCTGTTAGGCTGACCTCGCATCATCACTAGATTATGAACATCATCTACAATACTTTTGAGTATATGATTATGATGAGTTCTAATCTCTCTTGGAAGACTCAGATCTATAATAGGAGTCTCTGCACAGGGTTATTGCGGTTGAGGTTGATCTTTTGCTTCATTGAAGTTGATAGACAAATCTTTATTAGCTTTAGCTTCCTTATTTTATGGCTCATGTGCTAGGTTGGGAATCACAAAGAGTGGTATGCTAAGTTGATTATCTATTTGGATTACTCTTTCATGTTCATTAGATGGACATCTATTTGCATTGTTATTTTCATCAAAATCTACATGCATAAACTCCTCTAAAAGACCAGTTCTCTTGAAATATATTCTATATATCCTATTGTTAGTTGAGTAACCTAAAAAGATACCTTTATTCACCTTCAGATCAAAGTTACCTAGCTACTCCTTTGTATTTAAGATAAAAATCCTACAACTAAAGGATCTGAGATGACCAATCTTTGGCTTGCACCCTCGCCAAAGCTCATAAGGTGTTTTCTCCAAAATTGGGTGAATTAAAACCTGATTTAAGATATAACAGGCTAAGGTAATGGCTTCTCCCCCAAAGTACTTTGGTAGATTGTTATCACTTAGCGTGGATTGAGCCATTTCAACTATGGTTTTGTTCTTCTATTCTACAACCCCATTTTATTATGATGTATAATGAGCAGACTAGTTATGGTCAATACCATGAGCTGAATAGAATTCTTTGAAATGACAGTTCTTGAATTCATGTCCATGATCACTCTAGATTCTACAGATTTTGGTTCCTTGTTCATTCATTATTTAGTTTCTGAGTTTGACAAAAAACTCAAAGGTTTCATCTTTGCTAATCAGCAAGACTATCCATGTGAATCTCGTGAAGTCATCAACAACCACAAAGAAATATCTCTTTCTATCCATGCTCATAGTTGAAAAGGGGCGAAAATATCCAAGTGGAGGAGCTCCAACAGTCTCTTAGTTACTACGTTGTTAATTAATCTAAATGACTTTCTATCCTGCTTACCAGGTTGACAAGCTAAGCAAAGCCTATCTTTCTCAAAGCTGATACTTGGTAAACCCACAACTAGTTGCTTTTTAGCCAGTTTGCATAAAATGTTCATATTTATATGACCCAACCTTTTGTGCCAAAGACACTAACTATCCTACTTAGATACGAGACACACATGGAGCAAGGGGATAAATCAATCATATAAACATTATTGATTGTAGGAGTAAAGAAAATAGTAGAATTAATCTTATAGTCAATAACTAAGCAACCCACTAAGTTGAATGTACTACCTTTATCACAAATTTGATCTACACTAAGTAGACTGAACTTGATTTTTTGACTATATATACCTCTTCGATTGAAGGGGAAATACCCATTGTGCGCTTCCAACAATCTTATCTTTTTGGTTATCTCCAAAGCTGACATTTCCATTTCTTTTATGCTTCAATGAAATGAATTGAGTTTCATCTCTCATCATATACCTCAAGCACCTGCTATCCAAATACCACATTCCAGTTTCATCAACAGATCGCAAAGCTCACCTGTAAAACAATTATGATTTCTTAGCCATGCCTTCAAGCTGGGTCCTCCATTATTAGTAGTGCCTAATTTACTCTAGTCTTACTCATCATAATAACCATTTTTATGCAAGCACATGACAGTAGCATGTCTAGCCTTCCCACAAAAACTCGCCACTTTTGGTTTAGGGCTCGCTTTCTTCTTTGAAGGAGATTTCTTCCCCTTATTAGAATTGCAAGTTTAATTACTCGGAGCTTGATTGTTGGCTAGAGGAGGAACCCATTACTTCTTCAAGGCTGCTACCTCATTAGTTAACTCATCTAATTTCTTAGTAAGCTTGTTGTTATGACATTCATGGTACCAAGCTTTTTCTTGAAGAAAGCGGATATCAAGAGATAAGGAAGCAATTGTGTCTTCCTGATCTTCACTTCTCCTCACTATCTCTTTGATTTTCTTAACTGACTTGTTAGTCGATTTCATAACATCAAAGAGTACCTGGGCAAACTCTTTGTTGGACTAAGGAATTTTAGAATGTATGTTAATTTTTTGGTTCTTCTCTTTGTTCAGCTCAGCTCTTGAGTTAGTAATGGAATGGTTGCCATTTGAAGCTGATGCTGAGCTCTCGCCCTTCTCTCCATCAATCACCATTAAGTAGAGATTGGCAGAGTTAGTTGCTTCTTTGTTAGATGATGAAAACTCTTTTGAATAGCTCCATGTGGTAGCAAGTACCTCATTTTTCCATCCAAACTTCTTCCTGAATCTATCCTTTTTAGTTTCAGGACAGGATGACTAGATATGACCTTTTTCACCATAACCAAAGCATTAGATATCTTTGTTGTGTTCCTTCTTTTATC
This sequence comes from Euphorbia schlechtendalii, assembly GCA_949673415.1. Taxonomy (NCBI): domain Eukaryota; kingdom Viridiplantae; phylum Streptophyta; class Magnoliopsida; order Malpighiales; family Euphorbiaceae; genus Euphorbia; species Euphorbia schlechtendalii. Next base: position 2,592 of record CATIWQ010826438.1, read on the forward strand.
CCTCCACAGCTCCTCACTGGTTTTGAGTAGGCTTGTTTTTTCTAGAAAACTTCTTTTTGTTGAATTTCCTATCCTTCTTGATGAAGCGGTTGAATCTCCTAATGAGAAGCGCCATCTACTCATCAGAATCATCACTAGTAGATTCATCAAATGAGTCAACTTTCATGATAGTAGCTCTTCCCTCTTTCTCCTTACCTTTACTCCTCTTGGAGTTATCATTATATTTCCTCAAAGACATCTCCTAAGTTAGCAAGGTGCCAATCATCTCATCATAGCTATAAATCTTCAAATCATGAACCTCCTCGATAGTGCTCTTCTTTATGTCCCACTCCAAGGTAAGAACTCTAAAGATCTTCTTCTTCATCTCTTCCTCGATGATTTCCTTGCCTAGCCTCTTCAGTTTATTAATGATGTTAATGAACCTGGTATTCATAGATTGAATACCCTCACTCACGCCCATCTGGAAAAGCTCATATTCCCGAAGCATAAGATTGATCTTTGACTCTTTCATTTTATCAGTCCCCTCATAAGTCACTTCCAGCTATCTCTTATCTCCTACACCGTCTCGCATCTTGAGACCTTATTGAACTCTATCAAATCTAGCGCACAATGTAAGTAATTGATGGATGTCGCATTCTCCTTAAAGAGCCTTAGGTCAGCATCATCATAGTCTTCTATATCAATTGGAATATGTTCCCTATTCCTCAATATTGTTGGAATCTTGGATTCTGATTTGATCATTAGCCATGCCTGCATGCTTTGTGATTGAATGGAATTTTTCAACCTATTTTTAAAAACGTAACTGGCTATCGAATAGTGGAGGCCTGGTAACAAACATTCCTTCTTTAAGGTGTGTAGTTTATCCATTACTGGAACTATAAGAGTTATTAAAAGTCATCAGATTTTTAACTCTTAGATAGTGAGTCTTTAAGTTGATCACTTGCTCTGATACCACTTGTTGGTCTGCTTTAGCCTTAATAATCATATAGAGGGAGTGAATGTAGTTTTACTTTGTACTTTATCGATTTAAAAATTTAGCTAAGTTGTTTTTAAATGCATGCTAAGTAACTAAAACTGAGTGCACTTTTTGGTCTAAAAATTGTAAACTACTCAGCTTTGCTGACTTAGTTTACCTGTAAGCTATGTTGAGTAATCTTACTCATCTTAGAATGGTTTTTAAGCAGTTACAACAAAACGAGACATGATGTATGAGCGCAAACACTAGTGATTTCTTTCCTACAATAGGCGAAGAAGCATTTAAAATGGGTAGACACTTATAGAAAGCACCCTCATATCTAGCTACCTCTCAATACTCAGTTTAGGTACCCTTCCTAAATTGACTCACACAGGTTTTAATAGAAAGTTAAGAAGAAAGGATTTCAACTTATAAAAGCATCGAATCCTTTACAAAGTAATAGCTTAGCTAAGGTTCTAAGCTAATATGATTTCTCTCAAATAAATAGATTGGAAACTGAGTTGTTTGCTTTTGATTGCTTGAATTGGAATTTTTGAATGCTGAGATTGCCTTAACAAAGATTCAGCTCTTAAGTATTTCAAGGTAATTTGCCAAGTTTGACTATCTGCTCTAGTCTCTATTTATAGTTGTAGAGGCTGGAAATAGCTGTTGTAAACTTCTCATCCTGACTTGTTTTTCAAAATCTCTTCTTTCAAATCTGCCTGTTTCAAACAGATTCCAAGATGTTTAGAGACAGTGATTCTGACCGTTAAAGTGCGAGATTAAACCGTTAATCTTTTATTTGTCAAAAACTTGTTTCTTCAAGCAAATCCGTATGAGAGATGAGCGCGTGAGATACAATGTGGAAATTTATGGTACGTTGATTTGTTGATGTTGAAGAGTTACATAGAGACACTAGGAAAACGACGCATGTCAGAAGATGCCTTTTTACTTTGGACGCTTGTGAGGAATCTCCAACATTTATACTGACATTTTTTGGTTGTGAGAACCACATGAATATCCTTTTTTATTTCAACACTTTTTACCCGAAAAGCATCAACAAGAATATTCTATCTTCACAAAAATGGTTAAACGCACAAGTGCCATAATATTCTAAGTGTCTCAAAAATACTCAGTATTTCACTAAGTAAAAGGTACTCAACACATGCTAAGTTATATCGCATAAACTATAGATTGTTCAACACACAACTTTTCCTACTCTAAGCCAAAACTTAATTAAGACTCAGTAAAACTGAGTTATTTTCCCTTAAACACACTTAAGTAAAACTTGTCTAATTAAGAGTCTACTTGGTACCTAATTAATTTCACTATCCTAATCAGTTTCTTATTTTCAAAACTCTAAGTACTGTGAAGTACTATTAACTTGGGTTTAACAGTCTTCATTTCCGGGAATGATTCATGAATTTTCTATGAAAACATGAATTTTATGAGAGTACATGAATTTTCTGGGAAAATTGATGACTTTCCCCTAGAAATCAAGACTTTTTCTGGATAAGAAATTAAACTACCATAGACAAAATTTCTTACACAAATCTACAACAATGATATAATTTAACATAAGAAAAAATGTAATCTAACTCAAAATTTCCAACACTCGTATAAATAACAAAACACAACAAAGAACAATGTGAAAAACACAAATTGATGGAGGAAGTTTTAGAAATTGATGCAAGGAACATAACATAAGAAAATCGTGGTGAGTGATGAAGAGATTTAGTGTGAGTTAGGAAGAGTTCAAGGAGAAAGAGAGGTGATGAGAGAAGAGGGGGAGAAAGAGTGTTGAGGAAAAGAGAAAATTGATTTTTTCTAATTTGTTAGTCAACATGCACAACATTGGTCAACCATTTCCACGTCACCCAACACATCACCTAGAGGTAATTGAATGATGCATTTTTTTCGTAATTTAAGTAGTTGAGGGGACGTGTTCAAAGTTCAGGGATGCACGAAGTTTTTTGGACAAATTGAAGCATTGAACATTTTTTAAACTAAACAATGTAGCTTTTTCTTTTCGACTTTTTAAAGTCAAAAATTAAATTTTGAGAAACACAATCTTGTGTTTTTAAGTTTAAAAAAAGTTACAAGTTAGAATTTTAGAGAAACACCCTCTTAATATAATAGTCAGGCTAGGAAAACTGGACTTGAAATTTAAAATAAATTATTATTGTGAAAACTAGGAGTTGAACTCATAACTTTTTGTTCGACTTGAAATTTAGAATGAAATTATTTTTGTGAAAACTGCATTATTTTCTTAAGAATGTTATTTATTTTTATTTAAATAAAACCGTATGCATTATTAGCCCGTGAATTTTTTTAAAAAAAGGCTAATACATCAACACCCCCCCTAAATTTGGTTTAGAAAACTATATGCCACCCTCAACTTTCAATAGGATCAGTTATCCCTCTTAACTTGGCAAAAATGATCAGTTACCCTCCTTCACTTGACAAAAATGCACCAATTAGCCCCCTAAATGACACATTTCAGAATCCCGTTGGTTTGAATTTTCAAAGATGTCATCTTTCTGATTTTTCTCTCTCCAATCAAAAGTTGACACATGGCATTAAGGGGGAAAACTGGTGCATTTTTGCCAAGTCAAGGGGGGTAACTGATCCTTTTTGCTAAGTTAAGGGGGGTAACTGATCCTTTTTGCCAACTTAAGGGGGGTAACTGGTCCTTTTGAAAGTTGAGGGTGACATCTGATTTTCTAAACCAACTTTAGGGGGGTGTTGATACATTTTGCCTTTTTAAAAGTGTTGAACATAGAATTACAAGTTAGTTTATAATCCCCAAATCGTAACTCTGTATTTTTCTTCAATTAGTTATCAATGGATTCAATTCTTTCTCTCTATGTATATGCAAATCAATATTTTATTCATTATCTCTATGTGGTATCAAAGTGATCTGCTCTCTCTTTGTTTCAATTTATTCAAGTTTTCGATTTATAGGGTTTCTGTTTCATGTTCTCTTTTCTTTCTTAGCTTCCGCGATTGAATATTTTTCAAGTTTTCTCTTATTTATTCGTTAATTCATTGCAATTCGTTGTTCTTTCTTCAATAATGGCTGGTAGAAATCAAGTTCGTAATGGAACCGACGATAACAGCCCTTTGTACTTACACCCTAGAGAAAATCCATCTCTTGAGTTAGTTTCTCCACTTCTTGATAGGAGTAACAATCATTCCTGGGCTTGCAACTTCAACATGGCTTTTATGAGCAAAAATAAATTAGAATTTGTGGACGACACCATTTAGAAGCCTGCCATTACTAATCCTTCATTCAGTTTTTGGAGAATGTGTAATAACATGGTTCTGCATTGGCTTATTCGTTCTATGTCACCTTCAATTGCACAAACTACTCTTTTGAAAATGCGCTTAGTCTCTAGGAAAATCTAAAAAAAACTGAATTAATTGATAACTAATTAAACAAAAATACAGAGTTATGAGTTGGGATCAAAAACTAATTTGTACTCGTATATTCAACATTAACTTGTATTTGTCTATTTTTACTCTGAATTGTTGGATGTATGCACTTAAAAATTAGTTGGTTGTTCGGTTGTTCCTAACTATGGTAGTGTTGTGTCTCCAATTATGCGTTTCATTGGTAATAATTGACAAATATGTAAACGAAAATGAAATGAAAAAAACAATCAATAGAAATAACATTTCTCAACAATTTAATAGAAGATATAGTTACGGGCAACAAATCTCTCCCCACTATATACACTTTATCATGTATTTTGACTTACAAAAGAAACCAATTTTCATATACTCAACAAACTTGACTTAATTTTCTTCATGTACATTGGATTGGCTTAATTTTCATCAGGTCTATGGAGGAAGAAAATTGTTTCATTTTTTTTTTGTAAAATAAAAGAGATTATTTGATTATGCTAGTGATGGGGTAAATCAAACACAAATTTTATTTTACACTTGTAATGCCAAATTCAGAAAATAAGTATAATTATGATGAAGTTTACATCACAAGAAGCTACAAACTCAGCCAAACTCAAGATGCACCATCCCGAAGAGAAACAAAACTACATGCTAGCTCATACATGACATCATCTTTATGTTGAAGATTCAGTTAGAAGGCTATGCAAGTTGTTAGTTGAGTTGTTGATTAACTTGTAACAGTTTTAGCTTAGTAATCCTGTATATAAACATGTAATGCATTCATTTTTACATATTCAATCATATTGTAAATGTTCATTCTCTCTAATCAATTTAGTTTATGAAAAGTAGCTGATTTTCATCTACTGCATTTTTCCTCAGTTTTGTTCATCTTCTTATTTCTTCTTTTGTTCTTATTTCTTATTCAATTCAATCTTATTTCCGCATCAAATACAAATTTCTACATGGTATCAGAACCTAATTTGATCTAGAATGACAAGAAAAGGAAATCGTTATAATCCTCTAAGGGAAACTGAGTTGGAAAACCAAGATTTCAATCAAGTAACAAATGGCAGCTATTTTCTCTCAAATGCAAACAATCCTGGTGTGGTTCTCTTGAGCCTAACTTGTTCAATGGAGAAAACTTTCTGCCTTGAAGCAAAGAAATCCATTGCGCACTTTTCCAAAGATAAGTTGTGTTACATCAAAGAAGACAATGAGGTACCCCCTGTAAACTCAACTTCTTTTAGTCAATGGCAATAGTGTGATTACCTTGTGACTTCTTGGGTCTTGAACTCTACGACTAAGGAGTTTTCTGAGGCATTCTTATATGCTAAAAATGCAAGTAGCATTTGGAAAGAATTGGAAGACAGATTTGGAGGCAGAACTGGTCCAAGATTATATCAGGTAAACAGAGAAATCAACCTGTTAACTCAAAGAAAAAAATCTATAATGATCTATTTCACTCAATTAAAGAAATTGTTGGATGAATTGGGTCTTTTAAGAAGAATACCTCTGTGCAAATGCGGGATTATTAAGGTTTGTACTTGCAACATAGCAAAGAAAACCATAGAGATGATTGAAGAAGATAAGTTAATCTAGTTTTTCATGGGATTAAATGTGGGATATGATGCAGTCAAGAGTCAGATCCTATTAATGGATCCATTTCTTATTTTAAACAAGGCATATGCTATGATCTAAAGAGTTGAAAGGAAGAGAGAGATGAATATCAACCAATCAGTGGAAGTTGCGAATTTTTCTGCTAAATTACAGTTAAGGAATGAAAGTAATCCACAAAAGTTCAATGCCAAATTTGCGAAGAAGGAAGGAAGAAAGTGTACTCATTGTGACAGCACTAGTCACACAAAGGAGAATTGCTTCCATTTGATTGGTTACCCTGATTGGTTTCCAATGAAAAGATAAAGGAATTACAAGGTTCTCCAATAGGCTCACAATGTCAATGAAAGTGATGATGAACATCAATCAATGATTGAAGAAAATAGGATAATCCCAAAGGATATGTTGGCACACCAACTGAATGTCCTAGCTAAAGAGATCTATAAGATGATGAAGTGCAAGGGTGAGTCACCACTCAGTCACAATGGAAATGAAGATTTCATAGCCTTTGCAGGTTTCTTAAGTACTCGAAACAAATGTCAAAAATTTTCAATTATTCTTAAATAAATTGCAGATAGTGGAGTCACATCACATATGTCTTCTCAGTTACATTTGTTTGAGAATTTGAGAAGGTCAATCACTAACCATACTGTGATATTACCTTATGGATCTAGATAACTAGTTTATAAAATTGGTGATATAAGACTCTCTCAGATGTTATCTTTAAAGAATGTGTTGTTTATAGAGCAATTCCATTTCAACTTAATGTCTATTGGCAAATTGATTTCAGATTCAAGAATGCTCTTTGTAGGACCTAAAACTCAATAGGATTTAGCAATATCCTGGAAGAATGAAGGTTTATACAAAATTAACAAATTTTCTTTCAACAACAACTACTTGTAGAAGGTCTCAATAGGTCTAGCTAGTCAAAGTAGAGAGAGCAAGGTTTGCTTGTGGTTCCAAAGGCTAGGCCATGCATCTGCTGAAGCACTAGCACATATTGACTGTATAGATTCAAATTGTAATACAAAAGAGTATAATGCGTGTAATTCTACTAAGCAATGCTGATTTTCTTTCAGTGAAAGTGTAATCAAAAGTACTAAAGTTTTGAATATGATACATCTTGATTTGTGGGGGCCTTATAATACCCTATCATTGCCTGATGCAAAATACTTTATTACAATAGTTGATTTTTCAAGAGTAACTTGGGTGATTTGTTGCAAAACAAGGCACAAACACTGCATGCTCTACAAGTTTTCATAGCAAATGTGGAAAACCAATTTTTAGCAAAAGTTAAAATCCTTCGCTGTGAAAATGGTGGATAATTCTGTAACATAGCTAGCGTAGAATTTTTATAGTCAAAAGGCATCATTAACCAACGCAGCTGTGCATACTACCTCAGCAAAATGGAATTGTTGAAAGAGAACACAGACATTTGCTCAACATAGCAAGATAACTGTTGTTCCAAGCAGGCCTATCCATAAAATACTGGGGAGAAGCAATTTTATTTGCTACCAACATTATCAATGTTCTACCAAGCAAACTTATAAACTGGCAAACTCCATATTTCTTACTTTACGGAGTTCAACCAGTATAAAGTATTTGGTTGTCAATGCTTTTATAAAAGCAATGTACCACATGTTAATAAATTCTCAGTAAGAGCAAGAGAGCCATATTTCTAGGCTTCTCCCCTGGTAAAAAACGATGGAATGTGATAGACTTAGAAATAGATCAAATCACTGTATCTAGGGATGTCAATTTCCAGGAATATATATTTCCTTCTCTAACAAATAGTGCTCAAGATTCTGCAGCAACACAGAGATTAACTACTAACACAACCCAGTCTCAATCAACGACTACATCTTACCAAGATGGAATTGTTACAACTTCAAATAGAAGGGTGAAGAAACCAACATGGTTAGATGACTATGTCACAAATGCAATGGTGATTCCACATACACACTCTCCTTTGATGAGTAGAATAAATGAAACAAAATGCCTCAAGTTTTGCTAAAGCAAAAAAGGATCCTAGATGTAGAAAGGCAATGATAGCTGAATTGCACCTAACCACTCTACCGCTTAACAAAAGAGCCATAGCCTCAAAATGGGTGTACAGAATCAAATACACTCCCTCAGGTGAAGTTGACAAATTCAAGGCCAGGCTAGTTGTAAAGGGTTATAATCAGAGATATGGAATTGATTTCCATGAAAGCTTCAGTCTAGTGGCTAGAGCAGTGACAGTAAGGGCAATCATTGCTTTAGCAGCAGCTTACAGATGCGAATTGCATCAAATAGATGTTAATAATGCTTATCTCCATGGTTATCTTGATGAGGACATTTACCTCAATCCTCCATTGGGATACAACAAAGCCAAGGAAAATCAAGTTTGTAAACTTAACAAACCCTTGTATGGACTCAAGCAGGTAGGAGGCAATGGCATAGAGAGCTCTCTACCAAGTTATTTTCTTTTGGATTCAAAAGGTCACAAAATGACCACTACTTGTTCACCAAGGAAACAACAAAGTCCTTCTTACTCTTGGTCATTTATGTTGATGATATTCTCACAAGTGGTACAGGCAATGAAGAAATCTCTGCAGTAGAGGAGTATCTACACTCCATGTTCACCATAAAAGATATGGGTAGTGCTTCTTACTTTCTTGGTTTGGAACTTGCCAGAACAAATAAGGGCATTACAATCTCATAGTCAATATACCAAGGACATTATCTCAGTCGCTAGTTTGAGTGATGCAACAACTATTTCCTTTCCTATACAACATGGCATTGACTAAACACGAAGTGTCACACCTATAGAGAATCCTGCAGATTAGAGAAGAATTGTTGGCAAAATTCTTTATCTTAGCTTCACAACACCTGACCTAGCTTACATTACACAACAACTAAGCCAGTTCATGCCAATGCCTCTTTACTGTGACAATCAGGTCGCCATTGCTATTGCCAAGAACACTGTTTTTCATGAGAGGATAAATCACATCGAAATAGATTGCCACGTTGTCAAAAGCAAAGTTGATGCTGGTTTATTGTCACCTTAACTAGTCTCAACTACAAACAGTTGGCTAATCTTTTCATAAAGCCCTTAACCACTGCACAAATGGCCACTGCTCTTTAGCAAATGAATATCCTACCTTTGATCGACAACTCACAAACTGTTAGTTGTGAGGGGGCTGATGAAGTTTACATCACAAGCAGCTGCAAGGTCAGCCAAACTCAAGATGCACCATCCTGCAGAGAAACAAAACTACATGCCAGCTCATACATGACGTCATCTTTCTGTTGAAGATTCAGTTAGAAGGATGTGCAAGTTATTTGTTTAGTTGCTTATTAACTTGTAAAAGTTTTAGCTTAGTAATCTTGTATATAAACATATAATGCAGTCACTTTTTTGTATTCAGTCATATTGTAAATGTTCATTCTATCTAATCAATTCACTTTATGAAAAGTAGCTGATTTTCAACTATTACTTTTTTTCCTCAGTTTTGTTCATCTTCTTATTTCTTCTTCTGTTCTTATTTCTTGTTCAATTTAATCTTATTTCTGCATCAAATACAACTTTCTACAAATGACACCTACAAAATGTACGGGAGTTTATGTTATACACAAAAATCAATAGTTTGGGACTTCGGGTTTTGTTAAGCAAAGTTAATATGGAAAATGTATAAACTAATTAATAGTTTATATTATGTAGTTTGAATTTGATGAAAATAAAATTCAAAATTGAACATATCAGATTTAAAATAGATGAAATTAGAATAAGTCAATTTACCAAAAACGTAATTTAATATTGCATAAATTTAATCGGAAAAAAATTGAATATCTTGGAAGCAAGATGAAAACACATTTAAACGGTTATAATATATCAAACATTAAAAACACATTTGATTTAAAAAGCAAGATGAAAAGCTTAACATTAATCCAACATAGTTCCTAAAGATTTCATTGATCAAGCCAGTTATTCAAGAATCCAATCATAAATTTTTCGTACCTTTATTCACATTTTTTTATGGAAAAGAAACTTTTATAAGCTCAAAAGAAGCGGATATACAAGACAAGCCTAAGTAGGCATTACAGTATATTAAACAACTATTCTACTATAAATAAATCCATCCAAAACAAATTTAATTCTGTTAGAGAAGATGCCCATTCTACAACCAACTGACCAACTAATCTGCTTGAAACAATAAGCATGAGAATAGCTTCATTTCGATAAGATGCAGACACTCCTGTTAAACCAAATAGCATAGACCAGAGCCTGCAAAGTAGAAATGATACAAGCATTTGCAAAATTAGAAACTGTCACTCCTTGTAGCCAAAAAGACCAATGTCGAAACTGAGAAGAAGGGATTAGACCACCAAGCCAATCATTGACTCTAGCAAAAAGCAGTTTGGAAAAGGGACATTGAAAGAATAAATATGAGTGATCTTCAATGTCAATCAAACAAACCGGACAAATAGGGTCAATACTAGGAATCCTTAAATGAAGGAGGTCCCTTGTTAAGAGCCTATTCAACAACGTAAACCAAAAGACAAAACGGTGCTTCAGAAGATCAACAGAGCACCAAACCTATTTGTAAGGCAGAAATACCAAGACAGAGCCAGATTGTAATATAGAACTTAGCAGGTCTTTAGCAACCAAGAACTACACAACTTTGGATGATTCCACGAGAAATACAGTCTCTTAGCTTAAGTAATTTCCTCTAATACAAGCTGCAGTCCCCAAAATGAGTAATATCACAAAAACTAGAGTGTTTGAGATAGATTGAATGAACCCATCTTAACCAAAGGGAGTTCTGCTTAAAAGTAAGTGCCCAAAGGTATTTCCCCAACAAGGACTTATTCCAACAGGAGCCTTCTTTGAAGCCTAAGCCACCAAAATTCTTGGGGAGACAGATTTTCTCCCAAGAAACAGAATGAACACAGCTACCCCCCTCATTTTCTCCCCATAGAAATTTATGACAAAGTTTGTCAATGTCTTTGACAACCAATTGTGGGAGATAAAAAATATTCATCCAATAGGAGCGAATACCGAATAACACCGAGGTAATTAATTGAGCCCTACTCGCAGCCCAACAAAAAATAAGCTTCCTAATCTTATCAACCACATACTCATAGTCATTTCTATTCCATTTAGTTGGTTTGAGAGGAATACCAAGATAGTTAAAAGGAAAAGTACCTTCATGAATTCCAACTAAAACTAATAAAGATTGTCTCACAGATGGAGCAACTCCACAAACAAACATGGTAGAATTATCCTTATTATTGCTCAGCCTAGAAACAACGGAAAACAAGTTAACGCACCTCAAAAGAGACTCCACTGCAGGCCTATTTGCCTTACACATTTGGATTAGATCGTCTGCAAAACAAAGTGAGGAAAGACCTATAAGTTTACAGCCTAAGTGAAACTTGGGGCTGGAGAATCTAGCAGGCCAATGAAGAATACGAGTCAAGTACTCCAACACAAGCACAAACAGTAGCGGAGATAAGGGATCAACTTGACGTAACCCTTTCTTCCAAGAAAAATCACCCTGGATGCTCCCATTAAGTAGCAGCACATGTTTGACCGAGCACATGCAAACTTTAATCCATTTTGTGAACATAAAAGGAAAAGCAAAAGCAGACAACAAATTCAGCATGAAGTCCCATGAAACTGAGTCATACGCCTTGCTTAGATCCAACTTCATTAAACAGTGAGATGAAGCATTTGTCCTACCATATAAACGTAAAATGTCTTGGAGAATTAAGACATTATGTGCCAAAGATCTGCCTTTTATAAAAGCTCCTTGGTTATTTTGTACAAGATGAGGAAACGTAGAACTTAATCTGTTACACAAAAGCTTTGAAATGCACTTATAGATTGTACTACAACAGGCATTAGGCCTATATTCAGCAGCTGTAGAGGGGTTTCATTTTTAGGAATGAGCACTAAAAGAGTAGAAGAAAAATCCTCCAGCAAGCCACATGAAGAGCAGAAATCATAAAGTGCATTAATCACATCTTTACTCATTATACTCCAAGAAGCCTTAAAGAAGCCAGAACCAAACCCATAAAGCCCTGGACTCTTGTTGCTTATAATATTAAACATGGCCTTCTTAATCTCTTGATGCGAGAAAGGTTGAGGTCGGCTCAACTGCTGATCCAAATTTAAAACATTGAGATAAACATTTCATCAATATAACTAGAAGCAGCAGAATTAGAGCCCATAACAGACCTAAAATGTTCCAGAAAATGACCTATGACTAAGTCATAGTCCTCAACCCTGACACCATTACTCATAAAAGACAGAATTCTATTTTGAGTGCCCTCGCATTTCATGGAAGCATGAAAGAACCCAATACTATCATCACTAAGATTTAACCATGTAACTTTGCTCTTTTGGTGGAGAAACTTTTCGTAAGCTAAACTCATTTTAGAATAATTATCCAAAGCGAATTTTTCAAGGAGAATGAGTTCATGATCAAACAAATTGCTTTGTATGGCTACTTGAGCATTAGAAACTTGATGTAAGGTACCATAGGAACTAGCCTCCACATCCCCAAAAACATCGCTATTGAATCTTTGCAATTTCTTATTCAAACCACCTAATTTTCCTGTAACTTTCTACAGAGGGGAACCAGGTACCATCTTATTCCAGTTATCCATAATCAAGCTATTGTAAGAGGGATGATCAGACCACATGTTGAAGAACCTGAATGGCTTGAATCCTCTAAACTCTGGGCTAATACACTTAACCAGCATATGACAATGATCCGAACAAGGATCTGAATGGTAGGAAGTAAAACAATTGTTGAAATAGTCACTCCAACTTTCATTACAAAAGAACCAATCCAATTGGAATAGATCCTATTATCTCCTAATTGATTGTTAGACTAGGAATATCTAAGACCCATACACTTCAGTTCTTCGAGAGCAGCATTATGAAGCCACTCAACACCATCACTGATATCACTAGCGCTGACAGGATTACCCCCTAATTTGTCTTCCATGGAAAAAAGAGTGTTGAAATTATCAACAACCAATCAGGGAGAATCCAATTGACAGGATAGCAAACTGCCCCAGAGGTTTTTCCTTCCCTCCACAGAAATAAGGCTGTAAACCATAGAACACGTAAAACAGGATTTCATACCGAGAACACTAACAACCCAATGCACCAACTAACCAATAATACAAGTAGGCCTTACTTTGAACATGTCCTTCCTCCACAACGCCAAAATCCTGCCACCACTATGAGCATCTAAATTGATAAAGAAGCTCCAGCTAGAGTAAAATTTAGAAACAAATGAATCAATTGAGTTTTTAATAAGCTTAGTTTCAAGTAATACACACATTTCCACTTTATTCAACTCACAAAGCCTTCGAATAGCTCTTTGCTTATTCAATTTATTAAGACCTCTAATGTTCCAAACCAACAGACCCATAGCTATTAGAAGGATTTAGAACGTGTTTCTCAGACTTTGAACCAAACACAGCCACAAAAGTAGAGGAAAGAGGTGTTAGATGTGCTCTAGTTCTAGACATGTGTTATTGACATGTAATAAACAAGTTACATTTTTTTGTGTTACATTTTAAAGGCATTAATCTTTTCTATTATATATATTGTGCTATATTTAGATTAGAGTATCCGTTGATAATAAATCATAAATGTCTCAAGTCTGTTTTAATCATGGGAATGAATAAAACCATAGGCTTGTATGTTGGTTGATTTATTTGA
>CATIWQ010826598.1:0-13383 GCA_949673415.1 Euphorbia schlechtendalii
GAGCATTAAATGATTCATCTCTGCCAGTTGGTAATGCATTTAATGCGGCAGAGGAGAGAGAAACATCAGAGTAGTGGGTTCTGAGGGTGTGGTCTCGGCGAAGTGGCGGTGGATAACGCCGAAGGTTATTTAATTTGGTTCTATACCTCGGCGAGACGTCGTGCTGACAGGGTCTCGGCGCTTAGTGATGTCGAGGTACACATTTGTTTGGCCCAAGATTTTTGAATCTCCTAATGGGCTTGAGGCCTTAATGGGCCTTGATATCATATTTTAATAGTTTTTAATTTTTTTTTTTTCAATTTTTATTCCATTAGAAATGATATTTGGCTTTTTTTAATAGGAACATGAAAAGGGACATGAAATTGGAGGGCAGAGAATTTGATTTCGACATGTTGATTGGGAACAGAAGATCCAATTACCATTGGATCAATGCCTTAAGTTAAAAATTGTGGATAAACTATTTTAATCAACTTATAAGCAATAAAAAAATACCATCTTATGGTGAGTTTAATATCTTTGGTTTGGTATTTATTCAATTAATTTCATAATATTTATAATTTTACATTATTTTCAAAACTAAGTTCCATATTACATTAGGAATCTTTCAAGGTTTAATGTCAACTAACAAATTCACATTTTTATAGAAAATGCACTTTAAAATAGAATAAAGTAGGGTTTTGAAAATCAACCTGGGCAGTGCTTAGGTAGGATCTTTTAGAACATCGTTACGATTTTCCCTAATCGGGCGGTCCTAGACGGATTAACCGACTAAACGGTTCTAGCTGGATTTAGGTAGTGGTTGTGATTTAAAAATCAACGACTAGGCAGTGTCAGATGACATCTCGGCGGGATTTCTTAAAATTTGAAATATTTATTAAAAAAAAATTTACTCTTTTCTATATCAAAATATGTATAAACAATTACAATTTGTTTTAGAAAAATTAGTATGATAGAATAATTATTGATCAACAAATACTTTTTGAAAGCTTTGAGCTTTCCACTACTTATACGTAAATCTGCCCAGGCACCGACCAGCTTCATCTCCGCCTAACTCTTAGCGCTTTTAAAACATTGGAATAAGAATAAAACATGGTTATATTTTCTTGAACTTACAGAAAATGTGAACTTATTTTATTGCATATTTATAAACATACAAACCTGACTTAAAATTATAATCCCTCTGTTTTTTTAGTAATCCATTTAGCTAAACTATGAAAAATCAAAATAATAGTCCATTTCAAAATATCATCATTCTTTTTCATCTTTCTTCCATGTATACCTTTATTTATTCTATAGTTATAAATGCACAGTTTGGGTTGGAAAAGTAAAACATTAGAGATAGATTTCTACTTGCACAACCCTTTTTAATTATGTTATTAAGAAATTTTTAATTATGTTATCAAAAAATGTTAAATGGTTTTAACTTTTAAGGCTGCATTTACATACAAGGGTCTCGGTTCTATAATAAATAATTATGAGAATTCTGAATTTTCGGCCAGAATTTGGTATAAAAATAATTTGGTTTAATGCATCCACATCCCTTCAACTTGTTAAAAAAGAACCGTTACCACCCTGAATTTTGAAATGTGACAAATAGTCCCCTGTATTTGTTTAAAATGCATCACTTTACCACGTTTTGCTGAACTGGCATGCTACGTAAATGACCATCAAAATACATACGCGTAAAGTATGTTGGTGCTATAGAAAATGAATACAAAAAAATCTATAACATTCGTATTCTTACAATTGAAAATCCTTAATATATGTTCTTCATCTTCTTCAAAACTTCATCTCTATTCTAAATTTTTCTTCAGTTAATCATAACATTGTATCGATTCTTGACCCGTCGTGTTCATCTTCTTGTTCTTGAAGCTGATATTTTTACGAGGGAGTAAAGTGATACGTTCTAGACAAATACAGGGGATTATCTATCACATTTGAAAGTTCAGGGTTGTAACATCCCTTTTCGAACAAGTTAGGGGGTGTCGATGCATTAAACCAAATAATTTTAGCCTCTGATTTGTCCACTAATTGTCATTTGAGTTTTGACGCTCGACTTTTTTGCATTTAGCCCTTTTATACCAATGGCCACCTAATAATAGTTCAGTGCATTTGGCACCATAACTTGTTACAATTGACCACAATTGGCCAGCTGTCATGTTACATTTGAAGAGTCCCAAAACTGTTTGGTTTAATTTTAAATTTTTTGGTGCATTATATTTATTTTGATTCAATATAACGTATTTGGACTTTTAAATATAAACATCCAGTTACTTATGTAATGTAGATATACAAGTAGAACACTAAACATGGGTATTTTATATAAAACGCATTAAAACAAAAATATCTAGTAGTCAAATCAAAACATGTTTATATTTAATTAGTTTCCATATAGTAGTGTTGTTTGTTGTGTCACTATATGTTACGCGAACTTGATAGCTAGCCAAAAGTTATTATTTTTACTTTTTGGGTCATTCTCAAATGACATTTCGTGATTCCAAAACTTTTTTTCTGAAAACAAAAACATAATTACACATATTTTTTTAATAGCAAGAGATTATTACTACAAATTATCCCGGCAAGGATTAAAAATTGGTAAAGTCGTATTGTTATAATTTGCTATTATTGACTAGATGTCTTTTATGGTATAATGGAGTAGTGACACGACTGTTAAATTTTTGTAAAAAAATGTTTCATTCAACTTATAACAATAAAGAAAAATTTTATCATACCCCACTCATATATAATCTCGAACTTGTAATTTCTAAGATCACAATTTCAAACTCAATCACTAGACTAAAGTCTTTGTCATTAATTATTAAGTTAATACATGAACATTTTAAAAATGTTATAATTGCATCAATTCATTCACAAATTCAGTTTAACTTTTGATATCATGGGCATCTAGTTTCTACACATTCTACTTTATTTGGACAATTTGGGGTTGCTTTCTACTTGCTTCACAAAAAAAAAAAAGTGAGATCATATTTTTTAATAAAACAAGGGGAAAACAAATTTTGGACCACTGAAAATAACATCAAATGATTCTTATTCATATTCTAAGAGGCAAGATGGATTTAGCAGTTCTTTCATAATTGAGCCCATGTTTTGAAATGAAATTATAAATTCTAAGGTTTAATGCATTTACATCCCATGAACTTATTCAAAAAGGACTGTTATCACCCTGAACTTTGAAATGTGTCAAATAACCCCCTGTACTTGTCTAAAACGCGTCATTTTACCCCCCTGTGCTGACCTGGCTTGCTACGTGGATGACCATCAAAATACACGCACGTGAAGTATGTTAGTGGAATTGAAAACAAATAAAAAAATTCCATAATATTTTAATTCTTACCATTCAAAATCCCTAATATATGTTCTTCGTCTTCTTCAAAACTTCATCTCTATTCTAAATATTTTCATCAATTAATCATAATATTGTATCGATTCTTGGCCCGTCATTTTCATCTTCTTGTTCTTGAAACCGATAATTTTACGAGGGGGTAAAGTAACTCGTTTTAGACAAGTACAGGGGGTTATCTATCACATTTCAAAGTTCATGGTGGCAACAGCTCTTTTTGGACAAGTTCAGGGGGTGCAGATGCATTAGTAATATCAATTCACAGCTTTTGAAGTGCCATTGATTTACCGGTGTCATATGTGAGAAAATTATAAACTACTAAGGCAAGAGAGACACATTTTCGAGTTTCATACAAGAAAGTAATGAAATTTCTATACACAACAATATACAGGTTTCCGAAAGTAATATGATTCAAAGATGCATAACAATCAATCAGTAATGTGCATAAGGGTGTCTCCAGTAGAGCACTATAATCCAACACCAAATCTTTTTTTTTTCTTTATCAACATTGATTTTGTTTTAGTTAGCTTTTAGTTTGTACTTTTCATTTTTTTCATTATTTTTAGTAAAAGTTAAGTAGAAAATTATAAATAATAATATTATAGTTTGGTGTAAGAAATTGGAGTGAATATGGTACAGATGTAGCAACATCAAATTATAAACAAAAATAACATCTAGTTTAAAAAATAAGTGTAGGGCTGGAAATGCTCTAAGGGCATGTCTAACGATATTCTATATATAGAGTATGATTACACTACAATGATACTCTATCTCTACTCTAAAAATAGAGTAAGAGATGAGTTACTTCAAATTTGAAGTAAGGGTAAATAATTATAACATCCCTTAAGTTTAACATAATACACTAGTACCTCCTTGGATTTTTAAAAACTAATTTATACTTTCCTATGTTTTACATTTTCACATTAGTACATCCCTATACTTAACTTTTATTATATTGTTAGGTTCATTTATATGTTATTATGTCGTTGTTTTATTAAAATTTACCTATATGTACATTTATAACAAAACCACTGTTACTTGTGGTATTTTGACATTTAATTTTCTTTTACTTTGTCCATTTTATACTCGTTTTTTCTAACGCAACCATAAGATAAAAACATTATAAAATGTGCAAAAGTAAGTAAAAAATCATTGATTCATGAAGTACCTTACAAAGTTAGTAGATGAGATAATTATTTAAACAAATATTATCAAAAAAGTATATGTAACATCGTTATATTTAAAAGAGAAGACTTAATTATACATAGAGGAAGGTAGTAATGGGAAAATGCAAAACATAGGGAGGCATAAATTAATTTTTAAAAACACAGTGATGTACTAGTGTATTATGTCAAACCCGAGGGAGGTTATAATTATTTACCCTTGAAGTAATAAACCCTTACTCTATTTTTAAAGTAGAGAATATAATTATTTTTAATTTTATATTTAGTGAATAATCATTGATAATGTTGTTGATTAGTTTATCAATAATTTGAATATGTTTAATAATTATAAATAACATTTGTATTATTTAAAAAATATTTATTTGAATTATTTATATGTAAATGCTTAAATATTGATTGTGTTGCATAATCTTAAATTAATATTCATCATCTAATATGAAAATAATAATTTTAATATTTTTTTATTTAATAATAAGAATATAATATTTTTCAAAAGTAATATAATAATGAAAAAAATACTGTTTTGATGAAGAAAATTTTTTTTCTAAAGTTGAAAAATAGAGTAATGGGTTGGAGTGAATTTACTCTAACAACTCCATAAATAAGAGAAATATTGTAAAAATAGAGTTTAGAGTAAACAATATAGAGTAATGATTCTACACTTCCATTGTTCACTTCAAATTCTATTATATTATATAAATTGAAGTTGATACAGTATTTTTCTCCAACCCTAGATCTCAAATTTTACTTTCAAACCATAAATTTAATGTATTAATAATTATTTAAAGAATAAAATAAATTTTTTATAAATAAAATAATATTAAAAAACAAAAATATTAGTATAAGAATAAACAAAATTATAAAAAAATTTAAAGTTGTGAATAGTATCATTTCAAATTTGAAACGACATATTCACACTTCAAAATTTAAAACCGGAAATGAAATGAGACACTTCATTTCCAACTCGAAATACAACTTTTAAAATTAAGTTCCAACTCGAAACACAACTTTTAAAATCGGGTTGAATGTGCCAAGTTTAATGAATCAAGCAATTGACTTGACCTGATACGAAATAAGGCAAAGCTCAAACAATATGACAAAATAAAAAACCTGACCTGACCATTCATTTGATTCAAAGCAGTGGCGGCTGCGGCTTCAGTCTCAAACCATATCTTTTTGACTTGCCATTTACACGATCACATATTGTTCGAATATAATATCAATATATTATTTATAGAGTAAATGAAAGCTAAATACTTTTTTCAGTTCCGAAAACAACTTCAGAATACGCAGCGAAAAAAGTATGATCGAGAACTAAGTAATAATAGTCGGTAACTAATTACACCTTTTAAGGAGAAAGTTACATAATCCACAAACTAAAGCAAAATAGAGAAATCATTTCATCTGCTAAAACAAAGCATTAATGCACCATTTCACATAGTGAAAAAAATTCTTTTACAGGACTCTTTCTCAACGGTGTGAACGGTGCATTAATGCACTGTTTCACATAGTGAAAAAAATCTATGTTGCATTTAGTCTCTTAATTAATTATTTGATCAACATTAAACACCTTTCCGATGCTTGTTCTGTAACTCAAATATCTTTTTGGTATCTGACCTATTGAAATTACCTTTTTGATGCCTGACGTATTCAACTTTTACCTATTTGGTACATGATATAACGAATTTTAGTACAATAACTTAAAAGGACTATTGAGAATCGATAATTTTATGCATGATCAACGAAAAGTACTCATTTTCTAAATGATAATATAGTTATTTCACGTTTTTTGTGTTATTAGATAAGTACATCATGTACTAAAATTAAATAGATCATGCACCAAACATGTATATAGTGAATTTAGGTACCCAATAGGCAAAAAGTGAATAAGTTACGCACCAAATAGACAATTCAAATAGATCGGGTACCAAAAGGGCTTGTAAATTATAAAACAGACCTCAAAAGGTATTTAATCCCGTACTTATACTTGCAGTCCATTTTAATCTACACTGGTACAAATACGGGTGTATCGGTCTAACAGGTAACACCGAATTTATCCACACCTTAACTGATATGGGCGGTCGGGCCTAAAATCCAACACATATAGGGAGTGTTTGGAAACGAATCCCATAAAAAAATGAAAAGAATTCACTTAAGAAAATTTAATTGAATTGATTTCTCAAATAAATTCCTTTGTTTGGAAACTTCATTTATATTACAGAATTCAATTGATTGTTAATTAATATATTTAACATTTTTTCAAAATAATTTATACAAGTATTTTGACTCCAACTAAAAGCATATGAAAAGGTAAAATAATGAAAATAATAATCGAATGCATAACTTAAATGAATTCCTTTGAAATCTTACAACTTTTTGCAAGATTTCTATTCCTTGCATTTACAAGAATTCAAATCTTACATGATTTCAATTCTATCAACATTTGTTTGGTTCCAAACAAGGGAATTTGACAAAGTGAATTCAATTGAATTGAATTCTTTCAAAATTGACATTTCCAAACACATCCATAATCCTAACTGCTTTAACATATCACAGTTTATAATTGCAGAGTTTAGTTGTTTGAAATTGAAACAACCCAAATTTAATTAAATAGTAGCACCTTGAATGATTTTTCCATGTTGTTGGAAAGCAACCTTCAAAACGAATTCATTGGTGTCATAAGGTTCAATCTGAAGAAAAAAGTAATATTGAAATGAGCAAAATATGAATAATCTTGTAAATAAAGGAGCTGATTTTGGGCTTGGGTCTCAACTAGGTCTTCCTTTCCAGTGTGGGCTTTTATGGGTCATTCTGAAACAACTTCTTTTCTGATTGCATTTAACAAGTAGAAGCCACCATCCAAACCTTTTTTTTTTTTTGGTGAAGATAAACCATTTTTAATTACATCTTGGATTGCAAATAATTTTATTTTTACACATCATATTCTTTACTTTCTGTAGCGAAAGTAATTATTTTATGATTTTTATACCCAATATAGCTCAACTTTGATGTTGTTACCATATATGAACAATTGGATACGCGACAAAACATGCTTTTTACTATTCACACGGAAACAAATATATTAGGGTTAAGTTTTAAACATATACTTTCAAGGGAAATACTCTGTTTGTCGATGCTCAAAGCTATCGCCCTCTTACATTGTAAATCGATTATAAACTATGGCTTTGGTCAAAGATCGGCCAGTACAATATATTTAATCTACAAAACCTAAGAGAAATCTGACATTTTCTTAGCGATCCGATTCACCATAACTCATACTTCTTAAACTAACACGATTATGTTTGAATTAAATTTATTATATAAATTCCAATGAATGAATCTTTTTTATAGCTATTATTCGGTCTTCTTAACTAGATGCAATCCTCTTATAATCATGAATAACACTTCAAGTATGTTATTGTGTTCAAAAAATATTTAAGAGCTCGGTTCATTCTGAAGAAAGTTTTATATACAAAATGAAATTAAATTCTTCAAATTTTGAGCTAACATCATTAAATGGTAGTAGCACATTAGGTTGAATAATATAAAGTATTATGCAAAACATTTGCAATCTTCATACATGTAACAAATGCGAAATTAAAAATCAAACGTGCACCAAATTCCCACACCACGAAACCCAAAAAAACATGGGCAAAATCAAAGCTGTATTGCAAATGGAGGAAGAAACATGTATTTTATCCATTAAACATAATTGAGTTTTACAATGCCAAAATAAACATCCTCACAAGTTTCAGCTGTATAAGCTTTCCCTAATTCAATCCTAGAATACATTCAAATTACAAAAGCCAGAAGAATTACCTCACATTCTGAGTTTACATAATTAAAATATTGGAAAAATTTATTGGGCAACAACAAATACATAAGATAATGTTGAATTGTCAAATAGATTTTTTTATAGAACATTTGGTTCTAGCTTCATACGTAACAATGGCAAAATCTGAAAATCCATAACCAACAAGCAACCAACAAAACCAAAACTGAATAGCAAATGAGAGGAAGAAACATGAAATTTCATCCATTAATTTGAACTGAGTTTTACATTCCCAAAATAAACAGCTACACAAGCTTCATATCTATAAGCTTTATCCCTAATCCATCCCTACATTACATTCAAATTACATAAACCAAAAGAAGAAAACCTAAAATTGGTCGAGTAATTTAAACAATCAATCACTACTTTAAGCCTTCTTTGGAGACTTAGTAGCCTTGGATGGAGATTTCGGCTCCTTGGCAGCTTTCTCGGTCTTTTTGGGCAACAAAACTGGGTTAATATTAGGAAGAACACCTCCATGAGCAATTGTAACACCAGCCAGCAATTTTCCAAGCTCTTCGTCATTCCTGATTGCAAGCAATACATGTCTCGGTATAATCCTGTTCTTCTTGTTATCTCTTGCCGCATTTCCAGCCAATTCCAAAACCTAAAAATCAAAATTTTAAAAAAAACCTCAATTTCAATTTCGCCAAACCCTAACTGTTTTCTTACAATAAACTGAAATTAAAATATGAATATAGCTTACTTCAGCAGCTAGGTACTCGAGAACTGCAGCCAAGTAAACGGGAGCGCCGGATCCGACCCGCTGGGCATATCGGCCCTTCTTCAAATACCGGCCGATTCTTCCGACGGGAAATTGCAGACCGGCTTTCACAGATCTGGTGACAGCCTTCTTCTTTGGGCCTCCGCCTTTCCTACCTCCGGCACCCTTCTTCACATTTCCGGACTCCATTTCTGAATTTCTTTTGAAAAACGATTCGATTTTATTGAATTGTTTGAGAATGGCGTTCAATGAAAAATGTGACCCGAATTTATATTCTGGTGTTTGGATTTAGGAAATGATAGTCCGAGAATCGAGACCGTTGGATCTTATTGCCATCGACGGTTTCAGAGTGTTTAATTGCGATCCGTGTCCTTTGAAATGGACCAATAAGAAGCAAGGGAAGGGAATCTTAAATTTTCAAAAACAAAATTTTCAGCGCTAATTTAAAAATTTGGAACTTCCCGCTATATTTTTCTTATATTTTTAGTATATTGCTAAAATGAATATGAAAACTTCACGCAATGCTTACACAAAATGAGTTTAAATTTTTTGCTATGAAATCAATTATAGTATGCTGATCTTGATTGTTGCATTTGAATAATTCTTCAATTTCTCCAGTAGTTACATTAGTACGAAATATTTAGTGTTGCAGAAAAAGTTGATAATAATAATCGCGATTGAAAAGTTAGCGGAAATCAACTTAAAAACAAGAGCAAAACAGCTATTGTCTTTACCATTTATAATCTAACCGCAATTTAATGATCAAATGTTAAAGAAAGTCATTAATTGTGATCGTGATTTTGAAATTTAGCAGGATTTGATTAGAAACGAAGGTAATGATATTATTCCATTTTCAAACGTTTTGTATTTTACCGTCTGACATTAATAATATATGTTAAATATATAACATATATGAATATAAAATTGCCTCAAAATAGAATATGTTAAATACAATATTCCGTTCATTTGCTGAAAATAAATGTGCAAGAAAACGAATTATTTTTAAACCCTAACCCTAATCTATGAGTCAAATATGTAGTTAGCTTTTAATCATAGTTATTTAGTCTTAGTTAAAATTAGTTTAAGTTTTGTTGACGTAATAGACTTAGATGATTTTGCTAAATACAGGTTGATGGGTTAGTTTAACTCAGTATAGTAAGAATTGAAATATACACGGCTCTTGTCTTATTATACATATACTGAGTATTTAGAGTTATTTCGTTATAACATTGTATGCTTTTAATCCTTTATTCCTAGAACATAGTATTCCCTCTTGATTCGTTTCAGGTCTCATAGATTATCTGTCATTAAAATAAAAAAGAATTAATTATGTGATACAAGGGAAAAGCTATTAGTACTGAATGTCAGCATGTCAATGCTAAAATCCAAGAAATCAAGGTTGTCTCGCTGCATTTCAAAGAGAGCCACACAATTGTGCTTCAACTAGTACTTCAAGCATATCGAAAAATACCACGTAGCAGCACACTCCATGTCTCGCAAGATTATAGCAGATTCAAGATCAAGTCTTGGTGAGAATTTTATTCAATGATTTAATCTCATAGATAAACAGGATTAATCTCACGCATCAATGGTTACAAATCTTTCTCACAATGAATTCAAAGTTGCTTTAAATGGGAAGATTTTAAAGACCTGATAAGAAGATATTTCGAAAGATTAAACGAGTTGAATGATAAGTTTGAAACAACTACTTTAACATTCATTTATATATATAAGATTGAAGGCAACGTCTCAAACTTGGTAAATACACTTGAAATTTCCTAATTGCTAAAGCTCTACTCCATTACTTGGAAATCAAGAAATCCCAAAATTAAAAGAACAACTAAAAATCCAAATCGTTGTTCTTCACAAAATTTTTCTAGATCATACTCACGTAATCAAATCAGCCTGAATAAACAACGTCTTGTAAGTTATTTACTTCATTCATTTTTAAATACTTTGAGTGATAGCAATTTGAGGAGGGTACCCAAATTGTTTGAGGGTTAGATAAGCAAGGAAGTTACTCGTTGTAAAGATCTACCCAATATGAAGGCTTCTCCGCTTAGTTAAAGGAGTTGAATTAGTGAACCAAAGCTCGGAGATGGTATCCAAGGACTGGATTAGGCACATGCTGTTGAACCAAGATAAATCGATGTGTTTGACTTTCTTAACTCTTCTCTCCTTATTTCACCCTACAAGTATTTGCTCATCATGCATCATCATTCATATCTGCGTAATTTTACTAAGTGTTTTATTAGTTAGCTTCGTTGAATATTTTCAATCAGCAAAGTCTGTTAAACTAAGACTTAGCTCAGTTTGTGAAATTAGCAGTGTTTTAAAAATCGGGCTTAGGCGGGATTTTTAAAAACACCGCCCCGATTTTGTAAAATCGGGCGGTGTTAGACGGATGGCGGATCAGGCGGTCCTAGGCCGCCTAGGCGTCGATTTTTTAATTAAAAAAATTAATATTTTAATAAAAAAAATAACATAAAAAAACAGTGTTTTAAAAATCGGGGCCTAGGTGCCGCCCAGGTGGGATTTTTTGAAACACCGCAACAATTTTTTATTATTTTATGTTTTTTACGTTATTATATATTAAACTGAATTGTCAATATTATCATTTTATTGTATTAGACTATTAGTATTTATATTATAATAATTATTATGTATTATTAAATATTAAAATAATAAAAAAATTGAATCCGCCTAGGCCCCGCCTGTCCCTAGCGCTTTTTAAAACACTGAAAATTAGTTAAGACTTTGTCTCTGGAAGCATTTCATCAAGTAAACTAACTCAACACTGTTTGTAAAATATTTTAAAGAACCGAAAAAGCAATATAGAAACCAAGTTAGGACATCCACCCCCTTTGTTTGAGTTCGTTATAGTCTATCAAAACCAACAATGTAATACATAAAATAGTATATTTTATTGTATTTGAATTTATATAAATAAAATTTAATTTTGTTTATATTATAAAATCTTTATGAATTAATAATTATTAATTTATCGATTAATTAATACCTCTAAAAATTAATAAATTTCTCTTGTCCCAAATATACTAATTTATAGAGGTTTTGTTGTACTAAAATAGTGCAATACCCAAATGAGATAAGTGCTCTTGAAAAGCTCTATGTATAACTACTTTATTAAGCGAATCCACAATTACGGAGTTTCTACCAATATGCTA
Source organism: Euphorbia schlechtendalii (assembly GCA_949673415.1). Classification (NCBI taxonomy): domain Eukaryota; kingdom Viridiplantae; phylum Streptophyta; class Magnoliopsida; order Malpighiales; family Euphorbiaceae; genus Euphorbia; species Euphorbia schlechtendalii. The sequence continues at coordinate 12,287 of CATIWQ010826598.1, forward strand.
TATAAGTATCTTTTCACTCGGTACTCTCACCTTTAAAATGTATATATCTTGAGGTATATGAGTTTGATCTTACAGGATGTTTAACAATTTCTCTTCCCCCAGACTCAATATCCTGAAAAAACATGTTACAGTTATCATGATTAATAGGCTTACAATCATAGTAAATTGTAATCAAATATTAATAATGAGACCTATTAAATAATAAATCTTCATTTGGGTAGATTTATTATCCACATAAATAAACGAAATAATTGTTACATATTCATCTCATAGGTTTGATTATCCTTTTATCTTATCAAATAATAACATTCATTTGAGTCGATTATCATTCGCGTAAATAAAAAAGGTATTTATCCTTATAAATAAGATACTTTGCACATCACTTTGTGGACATACTATTGTTCCAGCCTATATTTTAATGTAGTAACCAAAAAATTTACAACCAGTCCTGTCAAGTAATAAACCTTCATTCGAGTCGATTTATCATTTGCATGAACCACCTTAACATTTGTCTGATTTTTACCGCATATTTATTTGTCATTCAACCAAATAGAAATCTTTCTTTGGGCCGATATAGTATCGGCATGAATAACAAAACAAATCACTTTGCATAATAGATTTTACTTTGACAACATACATTGCTTGAATTAATCTATGTCAAATATTAGACAATTGAATTACATATTCAAAATCAATTATATCGAATAAATAAATTGTGATTAAAACCGAATATCACAGTAGTTTTCTTTATTGGAATAATGCATTCATCATAGTCTAATATATAGTTTACAAGAATTTAAAGTGGTGACAGAGGCGAGGCGACATTAAAGTGAGAGTGGAGATATAGATGTACAGAGGAAAATGTTTTCTAGTCAAAATCCTTTTTTTGTAGTTGGAATTGGAATTAAAATTTCACGATGAAATCAACTCCTTTGTTTAGTAGATTCATAAAAAAAAACTATTTTTTCCTTTTTTAATAGGAAAATGAGATAATTAATTATTTTGAAGTGTATAGTTACATGTAAAATAATGTAGATGTTGTTTATAGTAGGAATTCATCTACATTTTCAAAGCTCACGAAAATTGAACTTTTTGAG
>CATIWQ010826710.1:0-15310 GCA_949673415.1 Euphorbia schlechtendalii
CCATTCCTCACCTTTTGCATAACTCATTGGTTATCCTCTCTTTCTTTTGATTTTTCACTCTTAATACCCTCATCCTTTATTGATCACTTTCAAAGTATTATAGCTATAGTTTCCCAACACTTTAAACACACTCAATACTTATAGGACGTATTCGAGAATTGCATATAAACTCATAGTAAGAACACTACTAGTTATTACTCCACTACTAACTTATCTGTAGCATTAACTAAAACTATATAACTTATACTAATTCATGTTGCATTGAAATATATATCAAAACTTACTTGGAATGTTGCTTTTGAATGTTACTCACAACTCATCCTTGTCAAATGCTAAATGTTGTGCCAAAACGCCCACACTCTCAATGTGTGGTCATACTCGAAACATTTTGTTCAAAATAAGCACTAACATCAAACTTGAAATACCTAACACTCAAAATAACCTTAGAACATATGTTAGCATAGCATAGGTATGGATAATGTATAAATAACACAAAAATCAAGAAAAAATTTGAATTTCTTTGAATTTTTCATCTTATTTAATTTTTTTGGATTTTCAAGATTGTTTACAAACTACCCCCAACACTAAAGAACATAATGTCCTAATTGTGGAAGACTTTTTTTTTAAAATTAAAAAACTAAAATTAAAAAATGAACAACTACTCTAAAAATTTTTAAAAAGAAAAAGTAAAGAAAAGAGTAAACCCGATCTATTGAGAAGGAGAATCCGGGGGACTTGGAGTAAATTGACAATTTTGTTTTCTAAAGATAGATAGTAATTTTCGAAGCATCGATTTATTACTTCTCTTTAGAATTTTTATGTCTTTCTTCATTACTCCATGTTTCGCTTGGCAATTGTCTAGCTTTTCTTCATCTTCGTCTTCGATCATCAAAGCCTTACCAGGATGACATCTAGTAGTTGGATCAGATGGGCCGATGAAAGAATCTTCATGAGTTGAGATTAACTTCTTTGTGTTGTTGGAATAGGAGTAGAAGGAATATACACCATCGTTCTCTTGAAGAAGTTCGGTATTCTTTAAATAATTCTCACCCATATAACGAAAATACTCACCCGGTTGTTGGACATAGGGGAGCTTGTTTCGCGCACCCAAGATGATATCGGTGATGATTTCGGCCGCTCAATCTTATTTCTCATACTCTTAGCATTCTTCTTCATCATATCCCAAATAATATCCATAAATTCTACTTTTTGCTTCATTAAAGTGCAAGAAAGAACAAACAAATCTTTCTTTTGGACTTTAGTATTCTCTACTTGACAAAATACCGAAGTGGAAAGGTATTTATGGAGAAGGAGAATGCACTCATCCTTAATAAGTTTATTGGGAGAATTTTTGGGGTTGAAGACTCTCTTACCCATAAAATTTGCCTAAACTCGATTTGGTTGAAAAGAATCCATCATGCTCGATGAATTTTCAACTTCGAACCTGAACCAAACACTCATCATCTCTCTTGTGACGGTGTAATGCCTTCCTTGGTTGTGAAATTGAATCACCCTCTTCCTATTATCTTCAAAGTCGAATGTCTCTAGACATTCTAAATCCAATCACGGTTTTGTGGAAATCACATCTCTACAAATCGTCTTAAACCCAAATCAGCAAGATACATCCCCATTTATTCATGGAGGCTTAAAGTCTCCAAGAAAACCATATCAAGAAAAATCATACCGTTGATTTCCAACTTATTTAGAACTTGGAATCTCTTCCCTTCTTCACATGTACGAATCGGAAAAGGATAACCGTAATCTTGTTGGTAGTTTGGGAATTCTCTCCTATTGGCAGCTACCTTAACACGAGGCATATTGGTTTTTGAAATAAGGGTTGAAAGAAAGGTTTTTTATTATAGAAGTTTTGAGATGAAAGTATCAGAATTTTTTAGCTTTATAGAAGGTTGTGGTGGATATGGAATCAAACTAGACCTTTATATAGAGTTCTACTAGGTCATTGATTTGCCAAAATAGTCAATATAGCCGTTTTTCCTTCAAACTGGTCGTTAATGGCAGTATTAGCCATCTGTCGCTTGATAAATCAAGAATTGTAACGGTAATATTTTGCATGTGTCGTGATCGCAAAGGCATGTGCGATCATTACTTTTCTCATGATAGAAATAGAAAGTTTCACTACATAATGTTACAGGCGTGATCTATAGTTACGGTCAAGACTTTCTGTATTTCTTCTATCTTTTCAATTTTTAGACTTAGTCCTAGAAAACTTAAGAAAACAAATATGTTAAATATAAATAATAATTATATTCATACCCAACATTAACAAACAAATAATTACATGAATAAACAAACAAAGAAACAAAGGAACAACAAAAACAAAAAAAAATTGTACAAAATCCTAAATCTAAATGAAAAATAGATATTCAGTTAGGAGGAAGCGATTCTATCATTACGTCAATCTTATAGTAAGATTCCAATAGGTCTCGCTCGATATCAAACATAAGAGTATGAATATCGTTGATTTTCCTATGAATCGAGTTCTGCGACTCCATAAGTTCATTCAACCTTCCACGGAGGTTGGTTGTACTACGTTCTTCCTCGCTCACAATTTCCTATTCTCATCATCTATCAGTTTCCACTCTGTCATCCCATGATTTCCAATCATAGGTGATTCTATCAACCGCAATGCACCTGACCAGAAATCCATATTTGAACAAAACATCCATCTTTAACGCCGAAATATCATCTTCGTCAGTAAAGACTTCAATTGCGTAGGGCATTCTTCCAATTTGGCCCAACAAATTTATCATAGTTCGAAACCTGTATTCTGTCATTCTAGGGTTTTGCATGGTAGACATGAGCGTCTCCATCATAATTCCCGAAATATCAACAGGTATGCCATCCTAAATGCTTCCAATACAAACAATTCTTTAGGAATGACAAAGTCAAATGTTGACTTGCCAAACAACGCTCCACTTAAATAAAAGTGCAATGTGAGCAAACATTGGTCATGAATCCACTAGCTATAGGTAGATTCTTGTTTATACTTAGTTTGGCCAGTCAGGCGATTCCATGTTGGTAAGGGATCCCATTCAGGAAGCATATTGTAATAGCACCTTCCTTGTCAACTTATACTCTTTCCCATGGTGACGATAGACTAATCAATTCTTCCTATCATTGTTCCATACCAATGTGACCAACATTTGCATGTAGTTGGCCACAATGTTACCCAGAGTCATATTCGAGTAAACAACAAAGTTAAGAATCCTCATATTATTACTTTGTCATAAACACCAAGGTTGATAAAGCTATTCATATGGATGGTATAGGAACTCTTATATTCATCCTCCTTAATAACTTCAAAATGATCCCCTTCTTCTCTAGAATGGATCAGGAACGGAGCCTCATACCATTCCTGGAGATTTGTTGGCAGAACTAGGTTGGATTTGTTTGTAATAACCATTGTGAATGAAAGAAAGAATTGAAAGAAATGAAGTAGTTTCAGATTTGGAATAGATTAGTGAGTTGAAAGGCTAAAAATCAAATTGTAGAGATGAGAATTTTATGAACACTCCCACATCAATCTTATAGGGGTTAGTGAAAAAACTATCGAATAACTGCTAAACTGTTGTAGTTATCGCTCAAGTCGCGATCGTGATTATATATATAGCGATCATGAATTAAAGAATTTGACAAACAGAGAGTTTTATTTAGGGATTCACGAGCACGAATAGGGTGAATAGGAAAAATAGAAGAATTTCTTCTATTTATCGATAATTTAGACGTAATAATATGACTTATCACCTCCAAGATGATTATTTCATATTCTTTTCACATCTAGGTTACAATTTGACAACTTATACAGTTTAAGAAAGAAACAAAATAGATATATTAGAAAAATATACTGAATACTCCTAATATTTAATCTCTAAGAACGCACTTGCCTTCCCGGCAATGTCACATAAAACTTGATCACAAGGTTTTGACTCTACTTATTCTGAGGGCTTATATTTTGTAATGAAGCCAAAAACCTTGTTCCCCACTCTTCTACTGACAAGTTAAGAAGTTCAAAATATGAACAGGTGTTGCCAATACCGCTTATCAAATAGAAAAATGGTGACCACTACAAGTATACAATTTCGTTGTAGTTTTAAAAGATATCGATACCACAGGGAAGTAATTCGATTCTTAAAATCAACTAGAGTTACGGGGTAAATGGAAATAGGGAATTTTATTCGAGTTGGATGATTTGGATGATAGATGGATGAATATATAGACGTATGAATAGACTAGAGAAGATGTAAAATATAAAGATATTTCTAAGAACAAGTTTTGCAGAAAAAAACATGCAAAATCATCAAGAATATTTCGTACACTAGATAACTTCAACAAATACGGTTCTAGACGCCCTAATATTCAATAATTCACTGCAGAGAAACACATGAGATTACTTTTCTAAGTCTAGGGTAAATGAATTATGACACTTATAAGAACCTGGATAACAATATTACTATGCTTAGTACGGGTCGCTCTCACATAGCCATATTTAGCAAGTTACCATTCCAAAAATATTAGCTCACTAAATAGAATTATAATCACAGATCCAGTGATCATACACAATCTAGTTAACCCAGAAATAACTCTTAAAGTTAACATGAAAGCATATAACTTAATTAATATAAATGACACAAGATGAAATAATAGTTATAACACATAGACATATCATAAACTTCGAAATAGAAAGTATAAGCTGAAAACAAAGTAAGTTTGTAAGGTATGCAAGTGAAAGCTAAAGTTGATCAAACCGTACCCACTCTTTAATAGGAGTTGTCGAATCCTGTAATTCTTGCGTCTACTTTGAATTCAGTCTCGACTTGTATAAAACCTCCGCTAGGATGCTATTCTTTGTGAATCTCAAATAAAAGAATGTTGCAGAATGAAAAATTTTATTGATAAGTGCTTTGCAATTACACTCATACAACAAATGCTCGAATTTGTGTAGAAATATAGTGATTGAAATAGGAATCAAATCACTTATATATTTTTCTCACTAAGACTTTGAACATAGCGAAATCTAGATATTTTCACTCTCTATCTATACACGCATACTATCTATTATCATGCACCATAAATCACATAACCCACACAAACACACAAAATTGACTGGTTTTGAACCCTATTTATAGAGTGTGAAGGGTTGCGTGTATCCAAATGAAGAGTCGTGTCCATTGGTGAAGATTTACATCAGTTCAATATGATTGGATGCAAAGATCCATCTTCATCCATAAAGGAAAGGCACCTTTTCATGATTGGTTGACTTCCAAAAGATGTCTTTTTGGTTGGTAGTTGATGGATGTTGATGGCTGTTGATTGTTGTTATCTGGCGGTTGGAAGTTGAAAAGAGATAACCAATAACCATCACAAGTCACGACCGTGAATTACATGTCACGATCATGACTAATGGTTGATAACTTTTTATTTTGAAGGATAACAAGTCGCTACCATGAATAGGTGTCACGATCGTGACATGTCTTTTTCCTCATGTCTCTTCTTCACAACTTTGCCAATCTTTAATAGCTTCGATCCTAAGCCAAATCCTTGTCTTCCACGCATCTTTTTGCACCTTTTTCACTCTTTTTCCATAGAATTTCCACTTTTGATCATTTTACTCCCAAGATTCACCTAGTTTTTGCATTTGCATAAAAAACAACTACATACCAAATGAAATCTTTTATATGAAGTATAAAATGACTTAAAACCATATCTTTTTATGATGGAAAATATTTATGATAATAAGTGTAATTATACACTTATGATATCCACTATATCAGGAGTGATGAATCCCATCTTGACTACTTAGCTTACCACTATATAATCATCACTATACTCGTAATCACCCATGTTATCTTGATGGCCAGGGTATGAATAAGTATGCCCCAAAGTATAGATACTCCTATATAAGGTAACTAGTATCCTAGCTCTTAAAATACTTGTAGTGCTACTACAATAAGACATTACATCAAAACATGGGTAGAATTATTTCTGAATGTCTTTCTTATAGTAGTCTCCAATGTATTACCCGAATAAATCCATGTGTTAACTCAAGGTACCACCTTCCGCTCGTGAGATCAGTTACTTGGATCTAATCCAATGAGTAAGCCTACACATGCTAGTCTGTTCGCTCCATTGTCTGCTACATTGATGTCCAGTCTCAATGAAACTATGATTGGGGTTATTTAGACTATTCATAGTAACAAGTATGTGTAGTTCTGACACCACATGTCTCCCATTATGTCCTCACACTTTTACGCTATAAAGTAGTCACAGACTTTGTCTTTTCAATGCGCATATTTATAATAGTATACATATATGATACCTCGCCATACTCGTTAACTTACTAGTCGTGTTTAACTTGAGTCAATGGCTTAGTTACCCCATCTGCGAGATTCTGATTTGTTGAGATATATTCTAAGCTTATATCTTTCCTAGCTACTATCTCCGAAAGAGATGGTACTTTCTAAGTACATGTCCGTTTCTCTGATGAGACCGTGGTTCCTTTGCCTGAGCAATAGCCCCATTGTTATCGCAATAGACCACTATCGAATTTACAATGCTGGACACCACACTGAGCTCATCAATAAATCCCTTAGGCCAGACAACTTGCTTAGCCACTTTTGAAGTAGCTGTATACTCAGATTTTATGGTTAAATCAGCAGTCATATCGTGTTTGAAAATTTTCCAAACAATTGGCCCTCCATTTAACATAAACACATACCTTGACTATGACATATAAGCGTCTCTGTCAAATTGAAAACTTGGGTTCGTGTATCCCTCCAAAGTGAGATCACCTTCTCCATATACTAAAAACATATCCTTAATCCTACGTAAGTACTTGAGGATAGGCGCGGTCCACAGGGGTGTTTGAAAAAGAGAAAAGTACCAGGTCGGGGACCCAAGAAAAAGGTTGAAACAGAGAAAGGTGAAAATATTTAAGATGTGGAGTCTCCAACTGGATTAGCTCTTTCCAGGAATTAGAGTCCTGTGAGGCTTAATGTCCAGTGAACGGCCCACCAAGACACAGAGTTTTGTGTCCAGGATAAGTTGCTTATTTCTCATTGGATCACATTAAATTACATCTACAGAAAACCGTTTTCTTTTAATTGCGCATATTCGCACTTACGTCATTTTTGGTGTTTAGATGCATGGTTCACGTATTGCGAAATAATAAATCATTCACAAAGTAGAAAAATAAACCATCCACAAAATAGTAAGTAAAAGATGAAAGTAAATGCGGAAAATAAAAATTACAAGACTTTCAAAAATCAGGGGATGCAACCGCCCGCTACCCTATTAATTACATTTTTTGTAAAATATGTGCAATACCCGAAGGAAAAATAAAAGCCTAAACATACATCTAACCTGCATCCACAAAGGTTAGCACAGGGGATATATCACGTATGTTTGATTTGATTTTAGCGAGGCCCGTGGGACCTAATTAAAACATCGACGATTTTAAAGTAGTTAATTTAAATAAAAATAATTCATTTTTATTTACACGTATGTTGGTCAATTTTATTAATGAAAATGACTGCATGGAAAAAGGTGAGGTCTGTTATCCGGGAATATATTTTATTCCCTTTGTGGGTTTATTCTAATAAAAAAATTAAAAAGAAATAAAAAAGGAAGAGGAGAATTACAACATTTACAATAAAATAAAATAATTCCGAGGTTCACATGTAAAAAGAAATTAAGAAGAATAAGAGGAGCATAAAATAAGCAGCTTTAGGAACTCAGAGGCTTTACCCTTTTGCCGTGAATCCACTTCAGCGTGCCCGTTCGATTCCCGGAAGCGTTCCTCGTTCGTTTTTGTAGTTATTGTAATTTAATGTGAAAATAATGGTTATATTGGAAAATAATGTGTTTATTTATCCGAAAGATAATCAGGCTCGGGTTCTAAATTTATTTTAGGCCTGAGAATATCTGAGGATTTTAGAAGAAATTTGATTTTAAGATGAAGAGATTTGGGATCCAAAAGTATTTTGGATCCGAGAAAAGATTAGAAGAAAGTAAGAAATATTGTTTTTATTTTTTTTGAAAGGGAGGATTTTTCACTCTGAATTTTCAAGCCCCCCATACTGAAAAAGACCTGACTATTTATAGAAAAAATTCCCGAAAAATTCAAAAAAGGTAAGTTTTTCCGGCGAGGGGCCTCGCCGAAGAAAAGCTTGGCGAGGCTTGCCTCGCCGAGATTGACGAGGCCTCGCCAGCTCTTGGCGAGGCTCACCAATCTCGGTGAGGCTTACCTCGCCAGCTCTTGGCGAGGCCTCGCTAAGAGTATTGGTGAGACAGCCTCGCCAATCTTCGCGAGGCTCATCTCCCCGGGTTTCCATTTTTGAACTTTTCTTGTATTTTTGTATTTTTTTAACTAATATATTTTTTTATTTTTTTGTATTTTTTATTGAGTTAATTAATTTTTTAATTAAATAATTTTATCTAAAACGTCCTTCTAAATTAGAGACGAGGAGGATTCCCATTCGGATACGTCAGGATACTCAAAAATTGTGTGGTTCAAGGATAAAATCCTGAAAAAGCTGTCATCATCGAACGCGCGAGCTGGTACAAAATCCCGTGCTCACAACAACCATGAGTTAATTGTCTGAAGAAAAGGAATATTGTTCCTATCAGTAATATGTCATCGACATATAATACAAGGAAAATGACCACACTCCCACTAGCCTTCTTATATACACAGGGTTCATTAGCATTTGACACAAAACAAATTTCTCAGATTGTCTTGTCAAACCTAATATTCCAACTCCTTGATGCTTGCTTAAGTCCATAAATGGACTTTAGCAACTTGCATACCTTAGATCCATCCTTGGATGTAAAGCCCTCAGGTTGTGCTATATACACATCCCTATCCAGATTCCCATTAAGGAATGATGTTTTAACATCTATATGCCAAATTTCATAATCGTAATGAGCGGTGATGGCATGGAATATCCTGATAGACTTCAACATGGCCACTGGTGAAATGGTTTCAACATAGTCAATACCTTCTTTTTTACTATATCCTTTTGCAACTAGCCTCACTTTATAGGTGACTATGTTACCGTCCATGTCAATTTTCTTCTTAAAAACCCACTTGCATCCTATGGACCGAATCCCACTTAGAGCATCAATCAAGCTCCAGACTTGATTTTCGTACATGGAGTCCATCTCTGACCTCATGGCTGTTAACCATTTATCAAATTCTGAGCCTTCCATTGCCTCTTTGTAAGTCTTGGGATCATCATCTTCCATAAGGAAGAGATGTTATCATCAGTGATGAAAAACCTGTATTGCTCAGGTGTGATTGGATCCCGGCCTATCCTATGCAATGTTAGTGTTATAATAGGCTCTTCCATACTTGCACTATCTTGTGTAATAGGAGTAGGTATAATCAATTGATTGTCTATTTGATCTTCTTAAGTGCCTAACTCAAGATTGCTCGCACTAGCTTTTGCAAGTATATGCTCCTTCTTGAGGAATTGAGGATTTCTGGAAACAAGGACTTTTTGTTCCTTGGGATCAAAGAAGGTAAACCTTGTAGTCTCCTTAGGGTAACCTATAAATAGAAACCTGTCAGACTTAGCACCCAGCTTATCTAAACTCATCCTTTTCACATAAGTAGGATATCCCCAAACTCGTAAGTGAGAAAAAGTGGGTTTCTTACCTTACCATAATTCATATGGGGTTTTATAAACTGATTTAGAAGGCACTCTGTTTAGAATATAAACTGTGCTCTCAAGTGCATAACGCTAAAAGGATCTACTAAGTTCTGCTTGACTCATCATGGATCGAACTATATTGAGTAGGGTTTGATTTCTCCTTTCTAACACTCTATTGTGTTGGGGTGTATAAGGAGGTGTCCACTAGGATAAAATGCCATTATCCCTTAGATAATCCTGAAACTCTTAGCTTAAGTATTCACCACCTTGATCAGATCGAAGGGTCTTGATACTTTTCCCAAGCTGTTTCTCTACTTAGGTTTTGAACTCTTTATCAAAAATTATCACGAGTAATTGTCGATAGAGGTTATGGAGTATACAAAACCCTCAAGTGTCTTAAAACTCATTGGATAACATAAATCATAGTATATTATTTCCAAAGTACTAGTGGCGCGTTGTCCCTTTCCTTTGAAAGTTTTCTTAGTTATCTTCCCCTTTAAACAAGGTTCGTATGCACCATAGGATTCCCATTCCTTTGGGCCCAAGTCTTCACATGTGTGTAACTCTATTAAGCGAGTCTCGTTTATGTGGCTTAGATGACAATGCCATAAATATGAGGATTTCTCATTATCTAATCTCGATTTCTTAACAATGTGCATATTTAGGATTTTGGTTTTAGTATTTAGAACATAAATGCCATCCATAGATATTCCACAAGCATAAAGAACATTATTACATTGAATTTGACATTTATTATTGTAAAATAAAATTTTAAATCGGGCTCTATTATTGAAAGTGCAACAAAAATAATATTCTTAGTGACAACAGGAATATAATAGAAATTTTAAGAATTAAAACTAGGCCACTAGGAAAACGAATGCTATATGTCCCTAGAGCTGTTGCAGCAAACCATGCTCCTTTCCCAACTATTAGTTCCATTTCCCTCTTTGCAAGGCTCCTACTATTCCGCAATCCCTGCACAATAATACATATATGAGTACCAAAATCAGTATCTAATACCCAGTAGACTCATGGAGAACTGTAGAGAAACTCTCTATCATGAACATACCTGAAGTAGATGCCTCACTTGGCTTCTTCTTCACTTTTTGCAAAAATCAGTCCTTTGTAATCACGTTTCTTGTGTCTAGGCCTTTCGCATACAAAACATATTCCTTTGGGCTTTTCCTTTTCAATAACCACATTTTTTACCTTTCTGTTGATGGGTTTTAAACCTTTACCTTTCATGCAAGTTTTACTTGCCAAGGTACCTATTCCTCTAGCCCTCAAACCTTCTTCAAAACTTCTAAGTTTCCTGATAAACTCAGATGTCTTGATGGTCTTCCTTGATATAAGATAATCTTTCACAAAAGGTGAATATTTACTAGATAGACTTTTAATCATAAGCTCTATGTCATGATTAGTATCTATCTCGATTCTAATCTGAGCCAATATCCTTAAATACTATAAGTATTCTATGCATCGCTTAGTGTCCAAGATCCCATCATCTCTCCCACTGTTATAAAGGAATCTCAATATTTCTTTCCATTCAACTTTCATGCCCTCATGAAGTCCTCTAAGATGAATCATCATGGATTTTAGGTCCATCCCTTCATGCTACTTCTTAAGCTTCAAACTCATGGTTTCGAGCATCACTAGTAACACCACAAAAGATCCTTCTTGTGATTAAGATATGCTTCTTTCTCTTGGATAGAACCCTCAGCATTAAGATTGACTAGTTTCAGATATCTAGAACATAATCCATGTGGCTTTTCTCAAGCTCCTTTCTAAGAGCTTTGAACCAGTCATCCAAATTTATCCTTGTTAATTTATTGTCAAGTATTAGATGGAGACTTATGCTCTTATTTATTTTTTCAACCTATATATAAAATAGAATTTGTTTAGACATTAGTATATAAATATGCACTTAATTTAAGGTCTTTAATTAAACACATAATTCCTACTATTTTCTCGACATTCAAATAGCCCCTTCTATTCATATTTGGGATCAATTTTGCTTTGTAAGTAGCATCCATAGCCACTCATCATGACTCCCACTATAGCAGGTAAACCCATAACAAGATAACCATGGTTGGAACCTGTCCATTTGCATCTCAAGCAATGTCTAATCCATTTGAGTTCTCTTTCTCAAGACGTGCGTACCCAATTGTATGACTCCTCAAATGTGTCTCCAATCTGGCATTAGCTCCAATAATATGGATAACTAACCCATTTGGTTAAGGCATTAACCCCATCTAGTCTCATGACCAAACACATGTTAAGGGAAGGAATGTTATATATGTGATTACATCCGTTATTAGGTTCATAACACGACTTATGATGGGAAGACTATATATACCACCTTAATATTATTGTGGGGATTTTATTGGTGCCGCTGGTCTCACCCTAGTCTAGGTCTTATACGATGGATATGATTATAAAAATAATAATTTCGGGTTATTTGGAATTATTATCTCTAAGGGAACATGCTCGGGACTGGTATATCATAATCATTCCATTATTCCAATACAAAAAGGGTCCATATTGAAGTTATTACACCTACATCTATAAGTTTTAATTTAACAACTTAAACCATGTCTGTAAAACCATATGCAGAATCTAATTCCCATAATAGAAATCAACTAAGTCATAAAAGTCCCTTGGGTACACTTGAATCTAATACAGATGGAGATTTCCAAGTAGGAGAGGCCCCCTTAAAGTGAATGAGCAACCAAGTTCAATCATTGATAAAATAACCACGTGCACTTCGATTCTTTATACCACGGACAACTATGATTTAAAGATTTCATTCTTTAATTGAGTGTAGTGTGGGATGACCCTCGATTAAAGAATTTATACGTGTTGTAAAACATTACTAATTTATATGATAATTACCTAGACTAAATTTGAGCAAAACCTTAATTTAGTTATCAAATCATTTTCTAAAAAGGGAATTGAAACCTAAGTCATGCATAGCATAGTTTAATCAATTCATAAAAAATCACATTTCAACATATTATTATCAATCATGCATAGCTTAAGGCAAGCTCTAATACCACTGCCGGTTAATCAAGATAGTTATTGAACATGCAAGATAGCAAGATGGAATTTCAAAACATAAAATTAACCTAAAGGATCTCCTAAGCATGCCATGATTACTATAATCTAAGTTAAACCGTTACATAGATGCTTTTAATCTTATAAAGCTTATAAAAAACCTAGCATTTAAGTTTAGAACATTACCATTTGATGCGTACTTCTTCTCCTCTTTTGGTTGCGGCATTCCCTTAGAGCAATTCGGTAGAACTTTTTTAGCCCGATCATCCAACCTAGTATAGCCTCTATGATTGATCCACACAAATCTTCAACAATCAAAACCTCATTGAGGAAGAACCCGTTAGTAAACAGCAACTGCAAGACTACTCAAACACCAACCCGAAAATAAACTAAGAAGGCTTACTTTAGAAAGAGCCTTCAAAAGAATTCTTCATTGTTTGGAGAAACTCGTGAAGGATCTAGCACAACAAATGAAGAAAGAGATGTTAAACTCAGAGAGAAAAGCTAAGCTAAAGTGATGAATAAAGAGGAGCTGGAGCCCTATATATAGGGAAAAGGGGGAGTGTTAGATTCCCACTCAAACACTAGGTGGGATGGGAATATTCCCATCCCACCTAAGCGGGTTAGCCGCGTGAGTTAGAAGGACCCGTGGGCTAACCCGCGTGCCAATTGCAAGGCAAGCCCTTGCAGGCTTGCCTTGCATCCACTGAGTCCTCACTTGTGGCTTGCTATAAGCCTATGCTTGCGATCTGCGCTCGCAGGCTTATAGCCCGCTAGCGCGCGTGGGCTTACCCTGCTTGTTAGCTGCCCGTAAGCTTTCCATCACGTTAGCAACCATGCAGGCCCCTCTTCAAACAACCCGTGTTAACTTAGGGCCCACTCGTAATGTGAAAAATTGCCTTGCTCTATTCTATTAAATTTTCCCTATTTTCTCTTTATTCCCTTATTAATTCAATCCAACTAATTAATAATTCTTTGAACGAATTCGACAACAAAATATTTTCTCCACAGACCCAGTCTATAAGTTCTTTACTTAGTTAGATATAGACCCAAAGTGTGTGACCTCATAAGATCTGTGAGCGGGCAACACGGAGCGGTGGGACGAGAGTGAACGATGTGATAGGTGCGGTTCACCCGAGTGTTTGAAAATGGTGCGCCAGGCCGGGGACTCGGTAAAAAGGTTGAAAGAGAGGGTGAAAAATGTTTTAGATCAGTTCGAACCTGAATCCGCCATCTCTTAGTGTGG
The DNA here is from genome assembly GCA_949673415.1 of Euphorbia schlechtendalii. Classification (NCBI taxonomy): domain Eukaryota; kingdom Viridiplantae; phylum Streptophyta; class Magnoliopsida; order Malpighiales; family Euphorbiaceae; genus Euphorbia; species Euphorbia schlechtendalii. The sequence continues at coordinate 13,972 of CATIWQ010826710.1, forward strand.
GGTCGCCACCTGGATTAGCTCTTTCTAAGAATTAGAGTCTGGTGAGGCTTAACGTCCGGGGGACGACCCACTAAGACACAGAGATTCAGGTCCAGGATAAGTTGCTTATTTCTTAAGTGATCACATTATATTACATCTACAAAAAACTGTATTTTCTTAGTTATGCATATTCGCACTTAGGTCATTTTTAGTCTTTATATGCATAATTCACGTATTGCAAAATAATAAACCATCCACAAAGCAGAATAATAAACCACCCACAAAGTAGTAAGTGAATGTGGAAAATAAATGCAAAAAATAAAAATTATAAGGCTTCCAAAAATCGGGGGATGCAACCGCCCGCTAACCTATTAATTACATTTTCTGTAAAAATATATGCAATACCTGAAGGAAAGTAAATCCTAGGCATACATCTAACTTGCATCCACAAAGTTTAGCATAGGGGATATCACATATGTTCGATTTGATTTTAGCGAGGCCCGGTGGCCTAATTAAAACATCGAAGATTTTAAAGTTGTTAGTTTAAATAAAAATAGTTCATTTTTATTTACACGTATGTTTGTCAATTTTATTAGTGAAAATGACCACATGGCAAAAGGTGAGGTCTGTTATCCGAGGAATAATTTTAATTCCCTTCGTTGGGGTATTCTAACATAAAAAATAAAGAAAGAAATAAAGATGAAGGAGAGATTACAACACAATTTACAATAATAAGGAATAAAAATAATTCCTAGGTCCACAAAAAATCAGAAAAAAATGAAGGCAGAAGATGAGCATGGAATTCGTAGTTCTAGGAACTCAGCTTACCCTTACGGTATGAATCCACTTCGGTGTATTCGTTCGATTCCCTGGGAGTGTTCCTCGTTCGTTTTTGTAGTTAATTGTAGTTTAATGTGGAAAAATAAGTGTTTATTTATCCAAAAAGATAATCATACTCAGGTTCTAAATTTATTTTAGCCTAAATATCTGAGGATATTTTAAGAAAAATAGATGAAGAAATTTGATTAAAAAAGGAAGAGATTTGGGATCCAAAAGTGTTTTGGATCCAAGAAAATGTTAGAAGAAAAGAAGAAATTATTATTTGTATTAATTTTTTTATCTGAAAGAGAGAAATTTTCCCTGAAATTTCGATCCCCCTTCAATCCAAAACTATCCGAATATTTATAAAAAAATCCTAGAAAATCCAAAAAAGGTAAAAAAGTTTGGCAGGCTCGCCAAAGAGGTTGGCGACCTCGCCAAATTCGCTAGCGAGCTTGCCAGGCTCTGGCCAGCCTCGCCAAAAAGTCTGGCAAGGATTGCCTCACCAAAAAGTTTGGCAAGGCTTGCCTCGCCAAGGTCT
>CATIWQ010826764.1:0-31301 GCA_949673415.1 Euphorbia schlechtendalii
CGATCTAGCACCTTGTGACAAAGAAAATATTTCTCCCTGTAAATCCGCTAGCCTATAAGCATCACTTTAACAAAATCTTTCTTTTAGGCTAATCCATAAAGCACTAGCAGTTTGAAAATTCATGACACTTTGTGCAATAGAAGGTGAAAGAGATCTAATTATCCAAGAAAGCACCATGTTGTTGCATCTTCTCTAAGCTCCAAACATTAAATCTGTGTTGCTAGGTTTTTCTATGGTTCCATCGATGAATTCTATTTTGTTCTTAGACAACAATGCCATTTTCATAGCCCTAGCCCAAGTATGATAATTCTTTTTATCCAGAAGAGGTATAACTAAAACAAGAGCAGGATTTTCACCTGAATGAAGAAAATATGGACTATTTTCGTCGATCATAGACAGATTCCTAGCCATTATCTCCAGGACGACTCAAGATTCCAAGAACAGATCGCGCAAATCCAAATCAGTAAAGAACGCGGAAGCAAAACTCAGAAAACGATCGAGTACCGCTCTGATACCATGATAAGAAACGGATTCAAACTTTACAGAAAGTAATCTCAACAAGAAGATGAAGAAGAAAGCTTCATTGATAATCTGGAAAAAAAAATACAAAGGAGAGGAAATAGAAAAAGTATATTATCTGTAAAGTCAAAAATTAATTACTGCCTATTCTTTATATTACAGCTTGTATTCATAGAGTAGAGAGAGTACAATTACTAAATTATCCTTACTAAATTATCAGGAAAGTTTGTTGACTAACTAACAAACTTTCTATACACAGTATATCTTATTAAAATGGATCCCATTTTTCAAAAAATAGTTGAAGAATAAGCTTGTATACAAGTAAAATAAAGGTCTAATATAAAGTATGACTTGTTAGAATCTGCATTAAAAGTCCAGTAACTTCAAAACAATTATGAAACATGATATATAAATATAATCATCAAAATTATTATCATTTAATCATGCTTGGTTGTTTATAGAACCAAATTTAACCCATAAACTTTGAGTTTCATCCGGCTTGGAGCAGACTTAGTAAATGGTGAGTATCCAAGCCCGGCCAAAAAGGGTGGGCTCGGTGTTGGAAATAGCCAACTCGAACAAGCATATACATCAACTCGTGAACAAGTGTGGATGCAAAACAAAATTTGAATTCAGTAGTTGGACTTGTTCTTCTTAGTAATAAAAGTTTAAAATGATTTGGGATTTTTCTTATATGTTTTGTTTTGGCTCTGTATTTGAATGTAACACCTATAATATGATGTATGATACATTTTGGCTATGCCAAAATGGATATTTAAACTTTTTATAAATATGACTAATTAGTAACAATAGAAGAAAAATAGTAACCCCCTTTTGAATATAAGTGATAATGTACATAATGTATTTTGGTATGTGGAAATATTTATGATTTTGATTTAAGATTTCAAGAAGTTTTATAATTTCTTTAATAGTTGTGAAATCTCTATCAATTTCATGGGATGGGTATTGTTTATTTTGCGATGCTTTTTCTTACGATTAGTTTGATCAATGCGATCTTGATTTTTCATCGAACAAGTTGAGAGAGTGCGGAGTGCACCCTTGTTCGGGTTCAGTTACGATTTGGGAAATCCGGGGACAACACCCCTGGGTGTGGGGTCCAAGGGGTGGCAGCCCCTGGCGGAATCTTGGGGTCGCACCCCGGGCTGGGTTCGAGCTGCCAGGTTAGCTCGAAAATTTTTTATTCCTGAACATACGCATTCTTTGGAAAAATCATCAAAAAAATGAATTTTTGGACCGAAACAGTGTGTGTTTAGGGATGTCAATGGGACGGGGATTATCCGAAACCCGTGATATCCGAACCGATGGATTTGGGAAAAAAACCTGAAAATTTTCACCCGCGGAGATGGAAATAAAGAAAATTATACCATCCGATTGGAAAAGTGGGCGGTTTTGAGTGGAGCTATACCCGAACCGTGGGGATCACCGACCCGCCCCCCCCCTAATAAATCCCGTGAAAATACCTGGTATTATACACACACACGTGTGTGTGTATTATAAAAAAAATATCAACTATGTTATTTATTCCCTAGTTAGTAGATGTTTGAATATTATTTTAAAGGATATTTTTTTAGTAGTTACGGTTTGCCATTTAATATGAAAATGAACGATGTTTGTATTTATTAAATTTCATTACTTGAAATTTTATTGTTGGGCGGGGATTACCCAATACCCGTAGATACCCGGGCGGGTGCGGAATGGGTGTGAAAAAATCCCCAAAACACTAAATGGGAATCCCCGAACCCAACCCTAAAAGCATTGGGTGAGAAATGGGGGTTGTACTATCCGCACCGAACCGGGCCCGTTGACTTCCCTATGTGTGTTGGACACAGATGAAACCCGAAAAAACATGTCTTTTAGATATGTTTGCTACCCGAAACAACATGTCTATTAACATTTTGATTATTTATTTCACCAAAAACGAATTTGGCAATTAAAGAAAAAAATTTGGTTGTTTTTTCATTGCAAATATAAATTCTCGTTCTCAACAATTTCTGATTTTATCCGATTGAAAGTTTAGTAAACCAATCAAATAAATTTCAATATGAAAATGTATTGCGACTTCAGAACATTCAAGATATCTCCAGATTCCAACAATTTAATACGTAATCTTTTATTTGGGAAAGGAGCGATATCGGCCAGATCCCAAAGTATGCGGATATGAGTGTAAATTGTGAGTAGTTTTTAATTATAGGCTCTAATTTTATTGAGGAAGTTCATATGATCCTAATTAGCTCATTGTTTTACAAAATGTATTATAATAAATAAAAACATTCGGTAGAATTAAAAAGGTTTAAAATGGAAAAAAATGTATTATAATCAAATTTGTGTTTCATTTCTCGACATACATACAAGTTATTCTATCTACACAATCGAATGGTGATTAATTCAATCAAATGGTGGTGAATTCGATCAATGACGAGTTAAGGTTACAACATACTTGCATCTTGCATCATTCTCTCAACCGAGAGTATCATTGGAGAAAATTAACAGCTGTCATTAAGGTGAAGACTACTCATCTTCATACATTAATTTTTGTCACTTTGAAGAACATAAAAAAAAGACTATTACAAATATTACTTATGAAGAAAAGACTTACAAATACAAAAATAACAGTATTAACCAATTATATTTACATTGTAATCATAATCAATCGAATCCTAAATTAATTCAGAAGACAACCACCACCAACCGACCCAGACAAATCATTTTTTATTTATCCTTATTCAATGCTCTTTATCTTTGCATTACCAGGTGACTTGCACGTTGGTCAAAGAATCCATTAGTCTTTGTTTTCGATAATTATTTTTAACTTTTATTAAGATTAGTTAGAGATCCAATTTGTTTGTATATTTGCAAAGCAGAAGACCTATTCAGAAGTAAATCCGTCATAAAAAAAAGGGGAATAATACACTGGCGTAAAGTTTTCACACAAAAATTTCATAAAACCAATTCTCAAATTTCTTTTTGTTGATTTAGCTGAAATAAAACCGGGGCTTAATTTGGTTAATTATACGTTAAACGCGTTAGCAAATACTAATTGTCACATTTCCATCTACAACTTCAAAACTTTTGGCTACATTTAAATTACATATAATATTTACTTAGATAGCTTCTAGCATTCTCCCGCAAATTCTGTGGGAACACTATTTCGGGGACCCCCAAATATCGGCCTCATATATGCATTGTCAAACTTCTTCCAGTAGTAATGTACAGTGTACACAGGACTTTCTATTAGCATCGATATACTCTCCGATGCTCGTTGCAAGTTTGAAGATGCCGACTCTTCCATCGATAGTAGCGGCAGCCGAATGTCTTCTTGTGGGATCTTCATCACGTGATCGTTATTGTGGCCATTTCCATTTTGTGGAATGGTAAAATGTATCAATGGCTTAGTTAAAAGACCAAATACCTGAAATACAAAAAAGAAAATCATGTCTCAAAATAATGCAACCATGCAAGTAACCAAGCCCCGAAACCCGATATACCATTGTAGTGAACAGAACAACGATGACGGTGCTGGTGACAACTGCAGCATTGACCGGTTTCCATGTAACCCCGGAATACGTGAACTTCATTTCGGGACAAATTGGATATGTTAGAAAATGCTCACTAAGCTTATAATGTAATATAATAAGTGGTGAAGTGAAGTCACCTGTTTATAAGACAACGCAATAGAGACGGCTCCTCGCATCAGCCCCGCCCACCAAATCACTATCTACGCAAAGAGCGAAATCAATCCAAATTCATCGATCGTGAAATATATATATGGATTGTGTGCCAACCTGTTGTCTGAATGTGACAGGAGATGTTCTTCCTCTGTTCATAAAATTCGAAAAAGCAGAAAGAGGAAACACGAAAGCAGCTCGTGCAACCAATAGTAGTGCCACTAGAGTGCTGCACATGCTCGCCGAACTTTTTATACTGCGATTTAAAAGAAACACACAAAATTAAATCGATTCATTCGATGTCCATAGTATATATCCTATTGGAAAACACACATCATGGGATGGAGCGGTACTTTGTCTTGCTCGTCTTCCATTTTTGAATATCGAGTGCGTCCATACCCACATACAGAAATATGAATGTCTCAGCGACATATGACATCATCGCAAACACATGCCTGAATGACATAGAGGACTTAACATTTACAAATACAAGTTATCAGACATTGTTATTACAGAACATAAACGTTTATACCTTGTCGTAATTCTTGAGCTCTCAGTCAAATTGTGCCATGCATAATGCGACATCAGTATCCCACAAAAGAAAACAGTGAGAATTCCACTTAGTTGAAGCAGCTGCCATGAAATGAAATATAAGACTGTATCTCACACGGAATTGAATGTACGAAGATGAAATACCTCAGCTAACATATAAGACAGATATGCCACCAAAACCATTATAGCGATTTCACGAATGCTCGAGTGTCTGCTATCGCAAAGTTAAGTTAATACTCAATAACTCAATAGAAATACAGCAGATTGTATATACATTTCGCAAAGTTAAGTTAATACTCAATAGCTCAATAGAAATACAGCACATTGTATGTACCTTCCGACGTACAATGCTTTGAGTACATATGCTGTCAAAAGTCCAGCCTGCAGAACAAATATAATATTGTTGATACAAAATGCAAATGAAGTAGCAAGCAAACAAATGAGAACTCACAGAGACACCAAGAGCAGTGCTTGTGAAGAACAAGTAGAGAAAGTCGCCAATAACAGTAAGAATAGTGGTGGCATTAAGCCGGGGGACATCCAACTTTTGTATTGCATTGAATAGAACAACAGACGTTGCATCGTTTACTACTCCTTCCCCGAAAACTAGGCTGTAAAGTAAAGGAGTCTCATCTTGGTGAAGAACCTGCGTTACATTTGTACATTACAATACCGTATTTGCCCCTAAAACAAGAATTTGGCAATCGAACAAACCTGAAGGGTACACACTGTATCGGTCGCCGAAAATATTGTGCCAATAGCTGAAATGAATCAACAAAATCAGTTATCTTACAATAGCCGAAAACCTGAAATCATAAATTAGAAAACTTACCAAGATAATCACGAGCTGTCAGACCAATGAACCCTAATTTGGGAACCAGCCACCTGCTGCCTAGGCCAGCAAAAAACACAAATACGAATATGAACAGAATTCAACAACAAGTAATGTACACAAGATTTGAGCTTACCAACAACAATAATGGATGTAGAAATGAAAACACCAATAACCCCAAAGAGCATTATAGTTACAAAGTTCTGAAAGAAGTGCTTTTTCTTCACCTGAAATCTATGATCATGATATATATACATAAAGCACATAACAACTGATCAAGATTCATAAAATAGTATGAATCGAATAATTAGTACTTACCCAGCATTGAAAATGATGGGAGGAAGGAGATAGATAAAGAAGACCCTTTCATTGAATCTTAAAATGTGGGAGCTTTGACCCTTGCTCACAACCAGTATAATAATCCCCGTGAATAAACCCTAATGAAAATTATAAAATTAATTAGTCAATCCAATCCTGATTACAATGAGAAAAAATGGAAAAGAGAGTGAGAGTAATTACGATTAAAATGGCGGTAATGGACTCATTAACCCAGCGATTTTCTTCGAGGAAATGACCGATGACTAAACAAAGACATAAAACAGCAACGAACACAGTTAATGGAACCACCTGAGCATGTTCCGATGTAAAGTTTCTTACAAATTCTAACATGATATTCTTCTCCTCCATTTATTTTCACTTTTGTCTCTAAAAGGGTTGTGAAGTATAGGGACGAAAAAGAGCAGAAGGTAGATGGCAGGGGAGTGTAAGGAGTGCACCGTTCATGGTTTGTTGAGTGTTTGTTGCTGCGTTTTACACGTGTGGAATCACTTTATGTTTGCTTGACACGTTGAATTTTAATTCCAGGTTCAATTGCCACTCTGTTACAAGAGTTTTGCAAGAGACAAATTAATGTTATTGGATAGATTGAGAGACAGAAAGAAAAAATATATATTTAGAAAGGGACAAAGTATGAAAATTTCTACAGGAATTGATTTATGCTAATTATCCTCTGTTTCAATCTTATTTGCTAATCCAAGAATCCAATTCATTTTCTTATGATCTGATTCATTCCTGCAAATATTGGCTTAAATTAGTTGCTTCTATAATTAGTTATCAGTGACACAAAATGCGGCTGATTTATACAAATAAATTAGAGGAACATCACTAAAATGTAATCGCTGCTTAAATTTCTGTTTTCATTTTTGGAATTGATTCTTCTAGCCGGCGGGGAGGTTACTCGGCAGCAATGTTTAGTCCAAATAACTTTGTTGCATGTCTGCTGCTTCAGCTTTACTCATTAGTGTCTTCCGCTTCCGCTGCAACTCCTAACTGGTGGACTCTCGACGGTAATCATCTATGCAAATTATTTACTGTATACAATGCAGAATTGAAGATTTTTTATTTGATAATTCTGAACTAATTTTTTGTGCATTGTTTGAATAAATTGAAGAAAAAAATTGTTTGAGAATTGAGAGAAACAAAAGGAAATATTTATATGTTGCAGAAGCTAACTGATTTGAAATGGTGATGTAGGGAAAGAACCGTTAGTAATTGCCCGCGGTGGATTTTCGGGGCTATTTCCAGATTCGAGTTTGGGTGCTTATGATTTGGCGTCGCTGACCAGCGTACCTGATGTAGTTCTATGGTATGATGTTCAATTAACGAAGGACAGAAAAGGCATTTGTTCACCTGACATCAAGCTTCAAAATTCTACTGATATCACCAAGGTTTTTAAGAACAAACTTAAATCTTATGACATTAATGGCGTTCCTACTCGGGCCTGGTTTTCCATTGATTTCACTTTGGATGACTTATCAAAAGTAATCTGTGAGTTTCGTTTTTTTCTTCTGCTGCTTTGTTTTCAGCCTGGCTTTTGACTGACTCTGCTATTGTGCTATAACAGTGACCCAGGGAGTTCATACGCGGTCTAGCAAGCTCGACACTAACGAATTCCGCATTCTAATTGTCAGTCTATGACTGAACTGAAGAAACCAGGCAATGGCATTTGGTTGAATGTTCAGGTCAATAGAATTGCATTACGTGTATTTTTTTGTTTTTCTCGGCTGATCTGTTTAATTCGTTTGCAGTATGATAAATTCTACACGGAACATAATTTAAGCGTAGCAGACTATATTCTTGGTTTATCAAAAGGAGTGGCTATCGATTATATCTCGTCTCCAGAGGTGAACTTTTTTAAAACCATTGCTGAAAAATCCAACAACAAAACAACGGAACTTGTGTTTCGATTTCAAGGGCCTAGTGATATTGAGCCGTCAACGAAGCAAACATACAAATCTCTGTTAAACCAACTGCCGTTTATCAGGGAATTCGCCTCTGGAATTCTTGTTCCTAAGAATTACATTTGGCCAGTGGATTCAACACTTTACTTGCAACATCATACTTACCTTGTCCGTGATGCACACTTGGCGGGGCTCCGGGTTTTTGCTTCAGATTTTTATAATGATGTTCCCTTTAGTTTCAATTACAGTTACGATCCAATCGCGGAGTATCTGTCGTTCATTTACAATGGCAAATTCTCAGTCGATGGTGTTCTGTCTGACTTTCCGATAACTGCATCCGCTGCAAGAGGTGTTGTTCTCAGTGTCTCGTCTTTGTTAAATAGGTTAAAAAGGCATCTACACCTCCCTGAACTTGACAACTTTTGGCCGATGACACCCTGAATTTTCAATAGTTTCAATTAGAGTGAACTTGGTAAATGTACACCAGTTTGTTCCCCGTTTGACTTTTCACATATGTCATTGTTCTGATTTCTTTCCCTGTCATTGAGGGACAAATTGGTACAATTTTGCCAAATTCAGGGGAACTTTTAAGAGGTTACACATGACAAAAGTTATCAAATTTAGGGGGTCTTGATGCATTTGGGTTTGTGGTATATCTAGGCATTGCTTTGTTGCCCGAATTTGATAGCTTATTTCTGTTACTTCTCTTTGGAAACCGCAGAATGCTTTTCTCATCTCCGAAGAAATGCTATAGATAGAGGTAAGGCTTACTCAATGCTTGTTAATCCATCGAAAACTGTGTTAACGTGATTGATTGGTTAACAATGCAGTGGATTTTTTTATCATCTCTAGAAATGGAGCAAGTGGAGATTACCCAGTTTGTACTGATAAGGCATATGAGAAAGCAATTTCGGACGGCGCGAATGTTATCGATTGTTGGGTTCAAATGTCCAAGGATGGAATCCCGTTATGCTTACCCTCCATCGATCTTAAGGAGAGTACAACAGTTGCTAAGTCCACTTTTGCCAACCTTGCTACAACTGTTCCGGAGATAAAGAATGTCTCTGGAATATTCACCTTTAGCTTGAAATGGTCCGAGATCCAGACTTTGACACGTAAGTTATGTTGGTACTTAGTTCGTATTCGTGAGCCTTTTAGTTACAAATTTCTTGTTTCTTTATAGCCGCCATATCAAACCCATATGCATCGTTTGAACTGCCGAGGAATCCCAAGTCTGGTAACGTAGGAAAGTTCCTAACTTTATCAGAATTCTTGGCCTTGGCAAAGAACAGTAGCTCCGTTTCGGGTGTCCTGATCAACATTGAGGTTGGTTTCATGATCTTAATTATTCAAATATTTGTTTACATGTAAGGAGAAAACTATAAGAAACTATCTCAACTGATGGGTTAATTTCAGAATGCAGACTTTCTTACGAAGAAACACAAATTAGAAGTAACTGAAGCAGTAATGAAGACCTTGAGTAAAACAGGTTATGAAAACGAGGATGCTCGAAAAGTTATGATTCAGTCCTCGGACTCTGCCGTTCTCAAAAAATTGAAGAAAGAACACAAATACAAGCTCGTTTTCAAGGTCAGGGAGAACATTACAGATATTGCTGATTCTGAAGTTGCAGAAATGAAGAAATTTGCCGATTCCGCAGTAGTGGAGAAAGATTGTGTGTACACAGACGATTTGCTATTCCTGACAGGATCAACAGATGTCATACCGAAGTTGCAATCAGCAGGAATCGATGTTTATGTTGAGGTGTTCAGGAATGAGTTTGTGTCTCAAGCATGGGACTTTTTCTCTGATGCAACAGTAGAAATCAACTCGTATGTCCAAATTTCGAAAGCCAATGGTCTTATTACAGAATTTCCTTTAACAGCAGATCGATATAAGAGTAAGAAATTTGTTGTTAGCTTCTTCTGTATTTTCAGTTGAAACCAGAAATTTTAATTTGATGTAGTTTTGGTTGGCAGAGAATAAATGTTTGAAGATGGGGAAGAGTACACCTCATTACATGAATCCCGTTACGCCTGGAAATTTCCTGAAAAATATCGCGCCCGAATACTTTCAGTCAACTATTTCTGATGCACAAACAACGGGGGCTGGAGTCTGAGCCAGTGACACCAAATCCTAGCGCAACTAATTGAGTGGCTTCAAAGCACTTATCAAAAGGTTTTTTTCAGAAGATACGTGAGTCTAGTAAAGTGAAAGTTAAGCATAGTTGAAAACTAAGATGTGAATCATGATGCTTATTTTGTATACTGAAACTCTAAGTTCAGTTAATCTTGTACAGACAGTTTTGTCTCGGACTTTTACTCAGTGATACAATTTTTATCCCTTCTAATGTTAACGTTGTCCTGGTTTTGGTTAAATTTGCTGTTATCTTGGGAGGTTAATCTGATCCCAACGAATTTTAGACATCCTTAAATTTCTGGAATTATGTTAGTCCAAAACTATATGGTAACATAGGAAATAAGAAAATACACGTGTTAAGAAAACCAAAAATTATATGTTCATGTGTTAGTTTTAATGTAACAAAACATTTGGAGTTTTTAGTCTCACAAAAATTTGAATTATAAACTAAATTTGCAGATAACAAATTGTTTGATAAAAGTGAAAATTTGAAGTAATAAAAAGTAAACTTAAAAGTACAAATACTAAAATATTACCTAGATGAATATAATACAGATGGTGTTCATGTTTATTTATACTATTTTGTAAAAACGAGGACCCTTTCAGATAAAGTGGAATCGTCTTTAGACAATGCACAAGCTCATGATTAACAATACGAGGTAAGTCCAAATGTCATTCTCACGAGAATTAAGTGAGACAATTTAATATCAAATTAATATGTTAGATAGTCACAATATAAGATAAGAAAATAATAAAAAGAGCGTTGAAGAAAAAAGATAGATGAAAACAAATTAATAGTAAACTAATATAAAAGATAGATGAAAACAAATTAATAGTAAACTAATGTAAGCAAGGTTGTTGTAAAATGAAAATAACAATAATAGAATACTACAAGTTGTCCAGACCAACTATTATTACATTTGAAAGGTTAAATACATCTGCAGTTCTCTCAGGTTTTTTCACATTCCACCTCCTGCTCCCTAGCTTTCAATTTAACCTTTAAACTCCCTCAATTTGTGAAAACCACACACATAGCTCCTTGGTGGTGAGATGGGAAGTGGCGAAAATTGAAAAGTCAAGCAAGTGATATTTAATTTGACGAATAAAAAATTAAATAAATAAAAAATATAAATGGTCTAATCCTCTCCTCCAACAAAGTTTGAATACCAACTTCATTTCTCCATGTTTTCATTTCACCCATTGCCAAATCAAGGTTTTTTTTATTCATACTTCTAATTTCTTCTCTTATTATTCTTTTGTGTTGATTCCTCTTTTCACTCATTCTGAAAGAGAGGTTGGAGACTCAAGTTTTCAGGTATGCCTTTGAGGTTCTAAATGAGATGTTGAAATGACGATGTTGACATCTCTCGTCATCGTGATTTGTCTTCTTTGTCGAGATTTAACTTTTTCTTTTCATTCAATTAATTCACCAAATAGTTTTTTTCTCCTCTTCCATTTCATTTAGAGTTCATCCAAATTCAACTTCACCTGTGTTTTGTGGCTAGAAGTGTTAGAGTTTGCATTTAGTTTACATTAAGTTGTTATTTGGTTTATATTTCATGTATCTAGAATGTTCCATTGAGGTATATAAATAGATCATTTAGGATGTAATTCATTACTGATAATTAAATACCAAAAATATGAATTAGATCAAATCCTCTCAAGTTCTTCATGGTATCAGAGCTAGGTTATATATTTTTCAAAAGTTGTGAGGATTTGATCAAGGAGAGAAAAAAGGAAAATATTTTGAGAAAAAAAAAGTAAAAATCGTCAAAAGTAAAGAAAAACAGTGAGAAAATATCAAAGAATTACAAGAAAATTCAAAGGAAAATCGGAAAATATTTTGAATCAAAAGAAAGGAAGAAAAATAAAAGAAAACAATATCAGAAATAATTAGAAATACAATGAAGGTCTCTATCAACAAATAATGGAAATTCTTTTAATCGTAGATCAGTGATGTTGCTAAAAAGAAGATAATCGAAATAGGTGCAATCAATCTAGAACATCAGAGATGAAGCTACAGAAGAGTGCCAACAAGAAAGTACACCTGAGAATCAGAAGAAGAATCGGTAAATTAAATACATTATCAAAATATTGGAGTTGAAATCGAAACAAGATTAGAAACAAAATTATTTCTCCTTGATTAGAGAGAGAAAAATATAAGATATTTTTTTACCAGAAAACAATAGAAGATCATAAACGACAAACAATGTGATTGAAACATATCGGTAGTCGATTATCGAAAAGCAAGTGTGGTGCCCGAAAATCATATCAATTGTAAATCATCGAAGAGGCGTGCGAAGTAAAAGTAGTTGGAGATTTGCTGGTCTAGTAAAATCAAATATCGCGACAACTAACTGAAAAGGGTAGCTGGTCAGAGAATCGATTGTGATTGTGGTTATTGAGTATGGAAATTGTGATTCAGCGCAATATGATTTTTGTAGATAATCGGTGGCCGGAATCCAAACAAAGGCACGATTACAATTGGTAAAGTCGAAAGTAATCAATTATGTAAGTTAGTTGAAATGAATTTCGTCTATTGATTTATTTTCGTTCACTTGATTGCTAGAGATAATGATTAAACGACGATGGAAAAGTGAGAATAGATTAAGAGTTCAGATTGAAAGGTTAACTTGAAGTGATTAAGTTGTTGGAGGTAATGAGATAAACTCATCCAATAGAGGTTTACTTAGGCCAAATGATCAAGACTTCAAGGATTTTGGCAAAAGGTTGCAGTTAGTCTTTGGACAATGATTATTAATTAGCTTTATTAGGACTAGTCTTCAACAATTAAGAAATTAATCTCAATTATTATGCCAAAATGGCTCATCAGTATTGAAATTGAAATGGTTTGAGTCGAAATGACTCGAAGAAATGAAGCCGAAATGGCTCGAGTCTAAAAGAATCGAAGAATTGAAAGTCGAAATGGCTTGGTTGATTGATGTTGAAAATGATTAAATTAATTTTAGATGTAAAATCATCCAAAACTACGAGAGACACAATCCTCCAGAACTAGAGTCGAAATGGCTTGGACCAAAATGACCTGCTGATTGAATGAGCCAAAATGACTTTCACTGTTGAGACTATGTAAACATCTAAGGATGTATCATTTGAGAGGGAGTGTTAAAGTTTGCATTTAGTTTACATTAAATTGCAATTTGGTTTACATTTCATTATTCTAGAATGTTCTATTAAGATCTATAAATAGACCATTTAGGATATCATTCATTAAAAACAATCATATACTGAAAATATGAATTATATCGAATCCTCTCAAAATTGAGGAAGAAATAATTTTGTATGAACTTAAAATGTTAGAAATTTGAATTGATCGAGATTGGAAATTGAAACTTGAAAACTTCAAATGCCTTAGATTGAATTGATTGGGGGTTTAAAACTTGAAAATTCAAAATGGTTAAAATTGGGACAAGATGAACCTAAAGAGAAAATGGTGAGAGATTTGATATAAACGATCTAAAATTGAAAAAGAAGATAGACTAAAATAGAAAAAATTTGTAAGAGTTTTGATATGGATGTTTTGATTATAAAATGGGATTCATAGAAAAATCAGATTGTCTAATTTTTGGAAAGAAGATAGTGCGTGATTTTTTTATTTTTATCATAATTTTAATTATGACTAAGTATTACATTATAAGTGGTTTGACTTTTCAAATTCTACACGTATCAAAGAATGTCTCTCGCTCTCCCCCTTGCATCTGGTTGAGTGAGAATGAGGAAATTGTGTGGTGTATTTTTAAAAGTTCAGAGAGTTATAAGGTCAAATTGAAAATTGAAGAGGATGGAAGGTGGAAAGTTGAGGGTCCTACATATGTATTTTGCCTATTTGAAATGGTATAATTGGCATAGTTGGTGGTTTAATACAAAGAGTCGAGTATTTAATATCCCTTTCCCGTATGTAGGACTTGTGTCTCAAAATAAATTAAAATAAAATAAAATAATATCATTTAATAGCATTTTAAGGCACATGTTCTACAAGAGGAAGAGATATATTTATCTATATTAAATACTCTGACTCTTTATATAATTTCTCATCTAGTAGGGATGGAGTGTCCATTAATTACCAATATCCCATTGTCGCGCATGTATGCATACTCACAATTTCATCACTTGACATGATTTTTCATGTACCGGCTTTTCTTCCCACTATTAATAGCCCTTTTTCTAGTGTACATTTGACATATTGGATCAATTGTTTACTACCATATAATTGTATGCTCCTCAATCAAATTTTGATGAAATAATTACAAAAATTTAGTCAAATTTGCACTATTTTTTAGCCAAATGCACATAGTATAGTATAATGGAAGACATGTTGAGTGGTGGTGTAATTTTATGTTTCAAATTTTAATAACAGTGAACACATAATTTAAGATAAAATGACCATAGTGGTACACGTGTGGAATTTTTTTCCTTTTGTACAAATACATCTTGATGAAATAATCATGTTTGGAGTTTAGGATTCGTTTGTTTGCTAAAATATTTTATAGGAATATATTTTCTCAGTTTTTCAATATTTGTTTTAATTGTAAAATAAGTCAAAGTAAAATGTAAGGTAAGTTAACTAAAAATCCCTTTATAAATATTGTAATATGTTTTTCCATAAAAAAAACAGAGAAAACATCATCCCTGAAATGTAGACGCTTCGTATTTTGAAGAGAATGGAGACCTTGCCGTCGTTACCAAGAGCTCAAGAAACTTATCAAGCATCAACTACTCTCTTTCAGTAAGACGCTCATCAAGATCATTCCTAAGTCCCAGTTTTAATTTTCTGTTATCGGCAGCAGATTTCACTTTGTATGTGTTAAGTTAATTTTGAAATTAATTTAGTGGTTAAGTGTGAACAAGTTGATTAGTCATTTTTTCAATAGTTGGGCAAAATTTGAACATGTGTTAATTCACATTAATGTTGAAATTTTTTACTAGTGTGAAACTAGATTAGTTACTATTAAAATGGAGGTTAAACTTTCCTATAAATAGCCATGAGATTATAGCATTTGAGATCATCCAACAATTAACAAAGAAGAGTATTAATTGAGAGCTTGCGAGAGAGTTTAGAGAAAATTGAGTTCAGAGAAAATTGAGTTCGGCAATTTTCTCTGGGTGTATTGGGGTCATGGGGGAGTGTAAACACTTGAGTGGTCTTGTAATCTCTGGTATTATTCTTAGTGAAATTTCTTTGATCGTCAGTTGTGGAAGTAGGCAGTTGGGCCGAACCACGTTAAATCCTTGTGTCCATTTATTATTTTCTTGCTTAATTTTGTTATCCATTTGCCAATTAAATTATTCCAAGAGAGTAACTATTACCGAGCGGTAAATAATTGCGCAGTATTCCTAACAAATTGGTATCAGAGCGGGTATTGTCGGTACTGATATTTTTTATCAGTATATTTTTCACGACGCAATTTTTTAGCTCTTTTGTTACTGGAGCAGTTTGGAATATTTAATTAATCGTTGACATGGCGAACCGACAGTCAGCGATGCGATACGAAATGGAGAAGTTCGATGGCAAGAATAATTTTAATTTATGGCAAATTAAAATGAAGGCTTTGTTAGTTCAACAAGGATTGTTAAAAGCTCTTGAAGGAGAAGAAGCTTTGCAAGAAAAATATGACGATGATGAAATTGGAGAGATTGTCGAGAAAGCACGAAGTTCGATTTCATTGTGTCTTTCTGATAATGTTCTAAGAGAGGTTACTAGAGAAAGTATTGTTGTTGACTTATGGAAGAAGTTGGAGTCACTCTATATGACTAAGTCATTCACCAACCATTTGTATTTGAAACAACGATTATATTCTCTACTGATGCAAGAAGGATCGTCAGTGAAAGATTATCTTGATGAATTTAATAAGATAATCTTAAATTTGAAAAATATCGATGTCAAAATTGAAGAAGAAGACCAAGCAATGATGTTGTTGTGCAAGTTGCCATCCTCGTATGATAATTTCATCGACACCATAATTTTCAGTCGGGACACTATCACGGTGGAAGGTGTTAAATCAGCTTTGAACTCGAAAGAGTTGAAGAAGAAAATTGATGGTGATGAATATCAGGACTCGGCAAGGGTCATGGTCACGAGAGGTAGATTTGGCGAAAAGGGATCTGGAAGCAAATGAAAAGCCAAATCCAAGAAAGTCAAATGTTATGAATGTAATGAAACAAAAAGAGGGATAGCGACTCAGATGATTCTTGTGACGAGTCAAATGTTGTCACCTAAAGAATAAATTCCACAGATGTCGTTGATGTGTTAGCAGTGTCAGAAGAAAGCACCGGAGATGCGTGGATTCTTGATTCCGCTTGTACCTTTCATATGTCTCCTAACAAATACTGGTTTTCTACCTATCAAAGAGTTGACGGTGGAAAAGTGTTACTTGGGAATGACAAAGAACTATCAGTAGTTGGTGTTGGTACAATCAAACTCAAGATGCATGATGGCATTTAGAACACTGGAGGTTCGACATGTTCTGGAATTGAAGAAAAATCTGATTTCGTTGAGTCAGCTAGGTTCCTGAGGTTATCGGTTTTCTGCTTGAGGTGGAGTTCAGAAAATTCATAAAGGTGTCATAGTTGTGATGAAAGAGAGAAACATTCGAGGCCTCTATTATTTGACGAAAAGCACTGTGATGGAAAGTGCTGGTGTAACATGTGGAGAAGGTTTGGTTGATTCAATTGGAGGTTTGGTTGAACCTGTAGTGAAAAAGCAACCGTTGGAATCATATGCAAATAGGGGAGGAATAACTTCTATGGTGAAGAAGTTACGGGAACTTTCTATAGTCAAGTTCGGGTGTGGGAACTTGACAAAAATTTGCAACGTTTAAAATATCGTAAAAGACGATCAGGGTAATTTCAAATTAAGATGGAGATTTGTTAAGTTAATTTTGAAATTAATTTAGGAGTTAAGTGTGAATAAATTGATTAGCCATTTTTCAATAGTTTGGTAAAATTTCAACATATTTTAATTCACATTAATGTTGAAATTTTTTACTAGTGTCAAACTAGATTAGTTACTATTAAAATGGAGGCTAAACTTTCCTATAAATAGCCATGAGATTAAGGCATTTGAGATCATCAACAATTAACAAAGAAGAGCATTAATTGAGAGCTTGTGAGAGAGTTAGAGAAAATTGAGTTCGGTAATTTTCTCTGAGTGTATTGGGGTCATCGGGGAGTGTAAACACTTGAGTAATCTTGTAATCTCTGGTATTATTCTTAGTGAAATTTCTTCGATCATTAGTTGTGGAAGTAGGCAGTTGGGCCGAACCATGTTAAATCCTTGTGTCAATTTATTATTTTACTGTTTAATTTTGTTATTCATTTACCAGTTAAATTATTCTAAGAAAGTAACTGTCATTGAACGGTAAATAATTGCACAATATTTCTATGTTTCAATTAATAATTTCAGCTCATATAAATCAACTGCTTTATAAACTTTGCTGATTGAAATTTTGTTTGATTGTCTTTAGTATTGAAAACTTAAATTATTTCATATCCAGAATTCATAATGTGTAATTGTTGAATTTTTTCAATAGAAATTCTTTGGTCCCAACGTGTTTTTGGTTCTGTTGTCTTTCTATCCAAATATTAATACATATGAACTTGATTACCACTTGAGCTTTTAGTGAAAAAATTTCAATTTTTATTGTTCGATACATGTAGCTACAAAAAAGTTAACAGTGAAGATGAGTTTACAGTTTATGATTTAAAAGAGGTTCTCGATATCTCATTATTCACTCAGTGTTTTTGTTGAAAAATATTTGAGTAAACATGTAAGTACAACATATGTAAATTTATGTTTGAAAAATATTTTACGCATGTTGCAACCAAACATCAATAATGACTTTCTATGATGTATACAAACACATAGAAATATTTATTTTAATGCATAATGCATTAATTTGCATAATATTTTCCTTAACACAATATTTTACTGCAAACAAATTGAAACTATAATATACTATAGCTTTATTCCTTGAACTAATAAAGTGTATGAGATATACAACATTACAATATATGGTTGACTAAGAGTTCTACTTAAAAAATTGATTAGGGGAAACATTATATACAATTTGATTTTGAAATATAACTTTAGGATATGACTGGATTGATTAACTCCAAAATTCTTATTTGGATTATTGAATGAACGTACTACAGAAAAAAAACTCCAAATCGTGACATTCTATTGTCAATTTCATGCCTCCTATATCACGCAATATAATATGTCGTTTTTCTTTTTCTATTACTAATTCAATTCCATATAATAGCATAAAAAATTGCCTTATAAATTCATATGTTATTCTGATGAATAAAATAGATGCAAATTGCAAAAAAAAAAAAAAAAAAACACTTAATGAAATTAGGTAGCAATCATAGACTCGAAAATGGAGTTTGAGTATAACATAAAATCTCATTCATTGACCGAATTATAATGATCTATTAATATTGTTATCACGATAAATTCAACTTACTGTTGTAAATATATGTTTTGTAACATATGTATTGATGTCCATTGATGTCAAACTTAACTCTTCATTAGTACTATGTAACTTATATCTTTACATATCCATTGTATTTGTATATAAGTATTGACTTCCCCCATTGACTTAATAAGAATAATAAGATCACTTCTTCCTTACTTTCTCTCCATTTATCTTATACTTCACATTTCTATAGTTTATGTTCTTGAAAATTTTGATTTATTTATCATTTCTCAAAAAGTGAGATTCATTTATAGTAGAACGAATATTTGAATGAAGAATAATTTTGCAATAAATAACCTAACAAAATCAGTTGGTTGAATCCAGTATCGTCCTTGACTATC
The DNA here is from genome assembly GCA_949673415.1 of Euphorbia schlechtendalii. NCBI lineage: Eukaryota > Viridiplantae > Streptophyta > Magnoliopsida > Malpighiales > Euphorbiaceae > Euphorbia > Euphorbia schlechtendalii. The sequence goes on from CATIWQ010826764.1 coordinate 18,805, forward strand.
ATTCATGTTACAATTTTGAAAGAAAATACAACAACATACAGAGAGATATTATACTATGAAAGTTTTATTGAATGAATATATATATATATATATATATAGTGATATATTTGGCTAAAACATGTAAGGTGTCGTTGAATCACATAATTGAATGAAACAAGACAACATATAATAATTAATCCTAAGAAGATTTTTACGGAACGCATATAATATTCCGTTGAATTTTGTTTTAATCTATAAACCAAATAACGTAGAAGTTATAATTGTTAACTTCTTTCATAATGAATTTTAAAGTTAAGGCGTTAGCTGTAAAAAAACTTTCATGATTACCATCATATTATCTAACAACAGCTTTTCTTATTGATCTAAAGGTTGATTTATCTAATCTTAAACCCAAGTAATCCCACTTAATAATATAACTATAATGTCATATAACTTCTATATGTACATTTTCATTTTTTTTATTTTAAACATTAGTAAACATTCACATTTTAAAATAATAGTTCGAGAACAGGCTTACATGTATTTTTTTTTCTTCAATTTCCACTAGCATAAATAGATGAAGTAGGCATAATAGAAAGTTAATACCAACCGCCTAACATGGATTATGTATATTTATTTATTTATTGGTAATAAGATTATACATATCTATTGAGAGTGTTTATGTAAACTTTTGCCCGTAATGAAAAATATAAATGGAAAAACTAAGGTAAACGAGGAAAGTGAAATTGAAATTCGATATAGGCCAAAATTTGAAGTGTAGACAAATATATGGGCAAAAATTGGAGTTTTATTATAATAAATAAAGCAGAACAAAATACATAACACACTGACAAGAAAGATAAAACTGCGACAAATAAATCTGTGGCTAAAAAGGGCTTTAAACAAGTCCCAACAACAATCACCCAAAAAAAAAAGAAAAAAAGAGCACACAAACTGCTCCTAATTACTACAACAACAACTTCCATCACAAAATAGTCGAACTCCAAAACCAACCATTATTATAACTTCAATCAATAAAAAAAAAACAAAAGAAACCCCAAAACTTGGATCATCTCCCCCTTCTTCTTCAATTAGCGACGCCCAACTGCTCTTTAGCGTTGCCCGACTCAGCATCACCACCTTCAGCCTTCTGCATTGCCCAAACCACAATTCGAATATATTTTATGGAAAATAAAATAGGTTGTTAAAAAATAAGTAGTTAATGAATCTATAGGTAGAAAACAAGTATCAGTATCATATTTTTTTTTATTTTCCATAAGAAAGAGGATTGCAATAAAATAGGAAAACCAAACTTAGGCATCATACCTTATCCTCAACTTCTTTCTTGACTTCCTCATCGGTGCTATAAGCATCGTCGAGGATCGATATATCATCATCATCTGAGTCGCTATCATCGAGTCCTCCTGGAACAGCCTCACCAGTAAACCATGACACAGCATGAGGGATAATTTTGTCCCTAATGGTTGACCTAAATAATAATAATAATTTATAAGCAAAAGAACCAAAATAATGTGTCTATATCATATATTATAAAAAAAAACTCACCCGATGTCATAATCCTTCTCCATTTGATTCTGAAGCTCCACAGCCTAAATAATAGGGTTGGAAAACAAATTTTAGCACTTGCAAAAAAAAAACAAAAAAAAGTTCGTCACGTGGCCAAAAGCGGAAGATGTCATACAGTATCGTCATCAAGTGGTTCATCGTCTCCAGGGATACGAGGGGGGCTAAAAAAGTTGAAAAAACTATCACAGCCATCATTTTTGGTGGTTGACTTTGCATTTTGATCCTCAACCTTTGGTTTCTCCACGAGAAGTTTCTGAGTCAAATTTTTCTCGGGGTACCATTCAATCTCGGTCCTGTAAAATACATGCAACCAACCCGGAAACATAATAAAACTATCGATCATGTGATAAGATTTTGTCAAACGGATTTAGAACCGAAGTTACCCGATTGCTTTGTCAAGAACAGGCTCGTCCTCATCGATCATGTGATAAGTTTTGGTTAAGACAGTGTTCTTGAAGTAAGGATTGGTATCAAACAAGAACTCAAGCTTGAAACCCTTCGGATCATCAATCCGAATCCACTTGATGTCTGTTAGGTACGAAAGAGCTTCCTCGTCGCTCTCGGAAATCTAATCAAAGAAAAAAAAATATTTCGAATTATTATTTTAAAGTAAGCTGACATCATAACAAATAATGCAGCGCATGTGACATACCTCCTCGGCTACAACAACATTGTTTTTCATGGCCGTAAGCCAAAACTCAGGAATTCCTTTCTCTACGTAAGAAAAAGCATTTAAATATCAAAATAAGGACACACAAAAAAACATGTATGATTACATTTATATCCTTAATAACACATTCCAGGGTACCTTCAGCAACTTGGTCACCCCCTTCAGTTTTCGCTTCATTTTCGGCGACTTCAATAGCACCGCTGACTATATCATACCGCTGCAGTTTATTTCAGGAGATAAAATATTTAAGCTTACAAGTCGCATACGAAAAATCAATGTTGGCCTAGTAATACATTACTAGTAGGCATCCGTATAGCAAGAGATACTATCAAATTAGTACCTTGGCGTACAAGGGTTGATACAATTTTTGGTACTTGGCCTCAAGAGCCGCTCTTTCCTCGAAAAATTTGGCTTCGATTGCATCATATTGGCTCTGCACATCAACAATTTTATTACGTATTAGATCGAATTCATTCGAATATCTAGACGTTGGTGCAAAAGCTTATCCAAGAATAACGAATAGTTTTTAATATAAAAAGAGAGCTCAGATGAGAAACTCCATGCACTTTATTAATATTGTTTGAGTATATTTCTTTTTATACATATAAAAGGTGAAATTGAGTTGTTTAATTAAGAGCTATCAAAGTAAAAGAAGAATTAGGCCGGTTAAGTTAACCAAACATGCCTGAATCTCCCTGAGAGCCTCAACTCGCTCCCTCACCACAGGTGACAAATTATCAAGAACATCATTATAGTCGAAATCAAAAGTTCGAAGTTTTTCCTGCAACAATTACAATAGTAATAAAAAAATCAGATTTGATTCATCGTGCAATATTTAGAAAATAGAGTTAGGAAGAAAACTAAACCCTAATTCCCCGGACTTAAGTTGAAATGAGAACAACAGAAATGTACACAAAACTAACCTTCAGAGCATTCACGACTCCCTGACGGTTATTATCGTTAAGCACTACAACAAACACAAACCAAATAACATTCTCAGCATATATTAAAAGCAAACGAATAAGAAAACAACGACGGATTCTGGAAATCAGAATTTACCAGCGGTTATGTCAGACAATGCGAAGGTGTCGTTATTTGGGTTGCCCATGGTGACAATTAAGCTGAAAAAAGATAGCGAAAGGAAGAAGACAATGGATGCTAGAGCTAAAACCAGCAAATAATAATGAAAAGAAGAATGCTTGATATTTGATTTGGCCTTCACATCAGGTATTTATACTAGTTAAGTGTGCTTGGTCTTGGGATTTTCAATTATTCAAAATCTGCAGTTTTGCATAATCCAACTCATATTTTTCCCTGATGGAATGTTTTAATCCTTTTTGGAAATTGCACATTTTGAATTTCTACAAAAAAAATTTTCCTTTTTGTTATTGCAAGTTGTCATGTGGTTGGTGGAGTTTTAGATAAATCAGTACGGAATTATTACCCGTAGTCGCTAAACTTGTTTGTCAGAGTGCGGTTTTCTAAAATTGTGTTTCCATTTTACGTAACGATTTGATTGAACATCAGTTGTACTAAAATGTGATAAACTACATTGTTTAATGTACTAGTTGTTGTACGGATGTGAAATCATAATACATATTTATCGACGTGTATATCTTTCTATAATTATAACACTTTGAAACACATGAATTCACGTTGTATTCTGTGTAAACAATGAAGTTACCCATAAATCATAACACAACAATCTTTCTATTTAATTAATATCACAATATATTAATTCTTATTATAACCTATTTTAGTAATCAGGTTGTTCGAATGTTGTAAGATATATATTTCGTTTATAAGTTTGAGTCTTCAATTTCAGAATTTTTAGAACATCAAATAAACTAATTGTAATCGCTACATTGTTGACAGTATGATTAGTTGATATACGTCCGTAAAATCGTAACATATTAATTTGCATAATATAACTTGAAATATGGATATATTTTTAGTAATTAAACACACTAATTTATCCTATATAATCTTTGTTTACTAATTAAATTACTTTAAAGTCTTAATACATATTTAGTGGTTAAAAACCAACAAATTAGTTATATATAAATCTTGATTACAATTACGCAAATTAATATAGTTAATATATTTATAACAAATTAATAAATATAGTTAATCTTGATTAGTCATATATTATTAGTTATACATATTTTGTAAAGGACAAAAATTAAACTACATCAATCATTATCATAGTTAATATATTTTATTCAATTTTAAAACTTAAAAATAAATATGGCATATATAGTAAAATAGAATAAATCGTAAGTAAATTTGAAGTAAATAAGTAAGTAATTCATGAAAAACATTATTGGTATTTAGGTGGATTTAAGTTAATTAATTTTCCATGTATTTCCTCACCTAAAATAAGTAGGTGAAGACATTTTAAGAAAACATCTCAGCACCAGATTGATTTCTTTTTGTGTTATTGAAAAGGATTTTTTAGGTATTTTCTTCGTATAGGGAAATTTGTATTAATTATTTTTCCTTTAATTGGCGTAAATAATATCAAAATCAAAAGATTAGAAATTGAATAATATTCCTTTAGAGAATATTCCGCATGAATATAGCTAGCATCTAGCTGGTAAATTATGGCAGCGTGTTTTTCTCCTTTTATTAATAATTAAAATTAATATTCTTTTTATGTAATTAACAAATAATTATTTGTAAATCTCTTTATTCATTGGTAGACTTCTTTTGGGCTTCCGTTACCATTCCGGCCCATCAACAAAAGGCCAAACTTGAATAGACAAAAGTGGGTAGCTTATTTGTAGGTGAGAACGGCCCGTTTGTAGCCCAGGCCTTTGCTTTAGGCTGGGCCTTATAAGGCTTTATTCATAAATGCTTGACCTAGTTACACCCATTAATTTTATGATATAAAAAATATTAAAGTATATGGTCAGTTATTTTATAAATAATAAAATATTGTGTTCTATAGTTACTTTACTATAACATATTAGAGGGTATGGTAGAATTTTGTAAAGCCTGCGTGCTGTTCTTGATGGAGGTGAAAGTAGGGAGAAATATTGTAAAGGATAGACGACGTGCTGCATATGGGTTCACAGAGACCCGTAGACGACGTGCTTTTTGGTAAATAAGGCTCAACTTGGCAATTTGATTGCACAACAGGATATTTTTATGGAGTAGTGAGCTAAGAAATTTTGGTTGGAGGGTCTGGATCAAATATTTTCATAGTTCGGCTACTACGCGACATCATAAGAATTTTTTAAAAGGTTGCATGATGAAAATATAATCGGTACTAGTGGAGTGAAGGACTTTAGGAGCACATTTATGGATACTTCTCTGAAATTTGACTAGCCAAAATCTCATCTACTAGGAAGTGATTTCTTTGGTTCAGCCGAAAGTCTCAGTTGAACAAGCTCCGCTTTTGAATAATGAATGATATTCGGGATGCAGTGTTCTCGATGCACCCCAACAAAACCCTAGGTCCCGATAGGTTTAATTTAGGTTTCTTTCATGTTTTTTGGGATATTGTTGGTTTAATCCCTGAAGTGAAAAACCAAACACTTTTAAGCAGTATAGACCAATTTCACTATGTAATGTCCTTCGTAAGAATATGTGCAAGGTCCTAGCTAACCATTTCAAAGGGGTCCTTAATGATATTGTCTCTTTAGAGCAAAATGCTTTCATTCCTAATAGGCTTATTACTAACAATTTGCTTATCGCTTTTGAGATTTGGTATTATTTATGTAGAAGGAGATTGGGAAGGAAAGGGGTTGGTGCTTGAAAGGTTAATATGTCCAAGACCTATGATGGAGTTGAATGGAGATATTTGAGAGCGATGCTTTCGAAAGTTCAGGATACCTAATTACTTTTTTTTATTTGGTCATGCAATTTATTCTCACTACTATATACCAAATTTGTCATGAAGGGGGTAGTTTTTCTAAATTGTTTTCGAGTAGAGGGATAAGAGAAGGTGACACTATATCTCCTTTACTTTTTCTTGTTTGCGCGAAGGGTTTATCAGCTACTATGCATGATCGTGTTAATAGGGAACTTTTGCACGGGTGTAAGGTTTCTCGTTCTGCTCCTAAGATCTCTCTTTTATTATTTACAAATGAAAACTATTTTTTTTTCAAAGCATGTACGAGGGTGGTAGATATATTACAAGATTGTTTTGAGGTTTATGCTCTTTGTTCGAGAAAGTGTTGAACTATGAGAAATAATTCTTATTATTTATTTTGAATGTGTATTAAAGAAAGAGCTACAATTTTACAGATTGTATTAGTGGTTCAAGACGGTTGGTTTTTTACTTCACAAGGGAGAGAGCGGAGTCCAAGATTTAAGGTTGGAATAGGAAAAAGATGTCTTAGAGGGCTAAAGAAATTTTGATTAAGTTAGTTGCTCAAGCTCTTCCTACATATGTCATGAACATCTTTATTTTACTAAAGCACTTTGTTAAATCTCTTGAAAGCTTGTATGTAGATTTTTGGTAGGGGGAAGAAAAGATCCATTGGACGAGTTGGGTTCGGATTTGTCAACGTAAAGAAAAGGGTGACTTGAATTTTCGAAGACTTCATGAATTCAATTTGGCTCTTATTGATAAACAAGTTTGTCATATGTTAACCAATCTAAATATTCTCATGGCTAAGGTTTCTAAGCCCAAATACTTTTCAAGGAATTCATTCGTCGAACTTAATCCATCACAAAATGATAGCTTCATATGGAAAGGTTTTTTAGCAACTAAAAGAATTGATCCAGAAGGGGTTGGCTTAGAAAACTAGCGATGAGAGTGATGTGTATATTTGGAATGATAGCTGGTTATCAGATAAAGCCAACCTGAGACCTATTTCGCAAGTTGTGGAGAATGCGAAAGTTAGTATGTTGATGGTCAATAACAACCAAGACCGGAATCATGAGTTGATCGATAGAGTATTTCAGGAAAGGGATTGCATTCTGATTTAATCATATTCCTTTGAGTTTATCACCTAGGAAGGATAGTATGTATTAGTACTTTGGAGAAAAGCGTACATTATTTAATTAAGTCAATCTATTATATGTGTTGGATTCTGAAGAATATATTGTTTTGTAAGTTCTGAGTTCAGAAGAACGTCGTCTCAGAAGCACAAGGATTAATCAGAAGAACTCGAAGATATGTCTCAGAAGAATCACTCATCGCTCAGACAGTTAAAAGGCCCCTCTGAGGACTGCAAAAGGTTAACTCAATCTTTCGATGCCAAAAAGTTAAAACAACTAACTTAGCATTTAATGCCACCGCGCGCCCTACAAAACAAAAGTTGTTGCAAATTCAGGAACAAATCTCACCTGCTATGCTAAAACATATCTGCAAGTACAAAGTGGACCCGCAAAATCAACCTAATACAGCATGACGCAAATCAGACCTGGACGAGCTCTCTAACGAATTGTTAACGGAAACAAGACTGAGAGACAATGGCAGTATTTCTAGCAACGGTCCTTATTTTAACGGAAAAATTCTCTCCCTCTATAAAAAGAAGTTTTCCTGCATTTGAGAAGGTTGCCGAATCTTAACACAAGTACTGAAGCGAAAATAAAATCTCAATCTGCTTACAACCTTTTCATAGCAAACATTCAAATGCCATCTGTTTGTAATTGAACTGACTGGAACAAAGTTCACAAGTTCATAAAAATCATTTTTGTAAAACTATTGTAACTTAAACTAAGCTGAGGGTAGGATAGTGTAAAGGAGTGAAGTTCTAGTAAGAAAGGTACTTATTAGACACGAAGCTCAGAGCCTTGGATATAGAAGGACGGAACTTCTGTATTGGTATAGCTCAGCAAAGATTATTGAAGGGTACTTCAATCAAGGAGTTGTAAAAGGTTTACTCTTCACCAGAAGAAGAGTTAATAGTGGATTAAATCTTGGACTGGAGTTTCCAAGGACTAGATTAGGCAGAGGCTGAACCAGGATAAAAATCACTGTTTGCATTTCTTTACTCAGCTTATTTATCTGTGTGTCTATTCTATTCCACATCTGAAACACATAAAACTAAAAAGGGGATTCTAAGTAACTAATACTTACTTAGAATGAACTTCAGAAGCAATTTTCTGAAGTTATTTATGAACTCAAAAAAGAGTCATTCACCCCCCCTCTAACCTGTTTTATACCCTTACTGGGTCCAACAGTAGGAAATGAAGCACGGGTTGCTACAACAGCTGTAGGGACATATAGCTTTTGTTTTAGTTTTGAAAAATTGCTATTACATTCTTGTCATTACTAAGAATATTATTTTTGTTGCATGTTTAACAATAAAAGGATTTGAGATTTTATTTTGCATGTTAATATTCTTTATCCTTTTGGAATATGTTTGATGAATGGCATTTATGTTCTAGATACGAAAACTAAAATTCTAAATATGAATTTTGCTAAGAAATCGAAGATAGATAATGAGAAATCTTCATATTTGTGGCATTTTTATCGATGCCATATAAATGAGACTCCCTTAACTAAGTTACAAAAATGTAGTGACTTGGGCCTAATAGAATGGGATTCCTATGGGGTAAACCTTGTTTAAAGGAAAAGATGATAAAGAAACCTTTCAAAGGAAAGGGTCAGTGTGCTACGAGTACTTTGGAAATAATACTTTCTGATGTATATGGTCTAATGAGTGTTAAGGCACATAAGGGTTTCATTTACTTCATAACTTTTATTAATGATTACTCATGGTATGGTTATTTGTACCTTATGAGGCATAAGTTTGAAAGTTTTGAGAAATTCAAAGAGTTTAAAACCGAAGTAAAGAAATAACTTGGGAAATGTATCTACACCCTTAGATCTGATCAAATCAGTGAATAATTAACCCAAGAGTTTAGGATTATCTAAGGGATAATGGTATTTTATCCCAATGGCTTATACACCCCAACATAATGGAGTGTCAGAAACGAGGAATACAACCCTACTTGATATGGTTCGATCCATGATGAGCTAAGAAGAACTCAGCAGATCCTTTTAGGATTATGCACTTGAGAGCCTAGTTTATATTCTAAATAGAGTGCCCTCGAAATTAGTTGATCAAACACCATACGAAATATGGTATGGTAAGAAACCAGCTCTTTCTCACTTGAGAGTTTGGAGATGTACTGCTTATGTAAAGAAAACAAGTTCAGATAAGCTAGGTGCTAAGTCTGATGGTAGGCTCTAAGGAGACTATGGATTATACCTTTTACGATTCCAAGGAACAAAAGGTTACCCTAAGGAAACTATGGGTTATACCTTTTACGAGTTCCAAGTATAAAACTAGTTGTTTTCAGTTGAGAGTTTGGGGATGTATGTTTGTAGGTTACCCTAAGGAGACTATGGGTTATACCTTTCGCTATTCCAAGGAACAAAAGGTACTTGTTTTTAGGAATGATTAGTTCCTTGAGAAGGAACAGATACTTGTGAAAGCTAGTGGGAACAATCTTGAGCTAGATGCTCAAGAAGATCAAACAGACAATCAATTGATTGATCCTACATCTGTTATACAAGAAAGTGTAAGCATAGAATAACCTATTATAACACTGTCATTGTGTAGGTCAAGTTGGGCTCCAATCGTTCTTGAGAGATATGGTTATTTCATCATTGATGATAAGAACATCATTCTATGGAAGATGACGAGCCTTAGAATTACAAGGGGGTAATGGAAGGCTCAGAGTCTGATAAATGTTTTATAGCCAGGAAGTCCTAGATGGACTCCATGTATGAAAATCAAGTCTGGAACTTAGTTGATGCTCCAAGTGGGATTAAGCCCATAGAATGCAAGTTAATTTTCAAGAAGAAAACAGACATGGATGGTAATGTAATTACCTATAAAGCAAGACTTGTTGAAAAGGGTTATAACCAAAAGGAAGGCATTAACAATGACGAAACATTTTCACCAATAACCATGCTAAATTCTATTAGGATACTCCTTGTCATCACTTCTCATTATGATTATGAGATCTGGCAAATGGATGTGAAAACCGCGTTCCTTAATGGGAAAAATGATCGGGATGTATATATGATGCAACTCGAAGGTTTTACATCTCAGGATGGCTCGAAGGTATGCAAGTTGCAAAGGTCCATTTATGAACTTAAGTAAGCATCAAGGAGTTGGAATATTAGGTTTTACGAGACAATCCAAGAAATTAGTTTTGTGCCAAATGCTAATGAGTCATGTGTATATAAGAAGGTTATTAGCAGTGCAATCTTTTTCCTTGTATTATATGTCGATGACATTAATAGGAAAAGATATTCCTTTTCTTCAGACAGTCTAGTCATGATTGTCAAAGAAGTTCTCCATGAAATACCTTGGAGAAGTAACTTTTATACTTGGTATAAAGAATACTGTGATAGATCTAGGAGGCTGCTAGGTCTTTCTCAAATTACATACATAGACAAGGATTTAGATGTATTTTACCTTAAGTAGTCAAGAAAGGGTTACCTCTCCATATCTCACGGATTAACCTTTCTAAATCTGAGTGTTCGAGAACACAATAGGAGAGATGGAAAATGAATGGAATACCCTATGCTTCGATAAAGGATCCATCATGTATGTTATGGGATGCACTCGGACAGATGTCTCACATGCCTTAAGTGTCACGAGCATATTTCAATCTGATCCAAGTGAGAAGCATTATATGACCATTATAACTATCCTTAAGTAGTTTCAAGATATGTTTATAGTTTAGAGAAAGTGATCTCTCTATGAAGGGATACAAAGATGCAAGTTTTGAGTCTTACAAGGATGATTACAAGTCCCAATCAAGTTATGTGTTCATGTTAAATGGAGGGGTAGTTGTTTTGGAAAAGTTTCAAACAAGATACAATTGCTAATTCAACTACTGAATCTGAGTATATAGCTGCTTCTAAAGCAGCTAAGCAAGTTGTCTAGCTTAAGAGATTTATTGGTGATCTCGGCATGGTGTCCAGCATTGTAAATCTAATAGTGGTCTATTGTGATAACAATTGGGTTACTACTCATAGAATTAGACACATAGTTAGAAAGTACCATCTCATTTAGGAGATAGTTGCTAGAACAAATATAAGCTTAGAATACACCCCTACATATCAAAATCTAGCTGATGGGCTAACAAAGCCATTGACTCAAGTTAAGCATGACCAGCATGTCAACAAGTATGGCATGAAGCACTTGGGTAATTGGCTCAAGTGCAAGTGGGAGTTTGTTAGACATGAGGTATGTCCTAGAGGCAATTAGGATGATATATCTTTATTAGTCACTAATGTACAAACAATTTTAGATTCTTATTTATCAATATTAAGGCACCTTTATCATATATCGATTATTGTTTCCAAATTACGTATCTCATTAGTATTTTATATATATATATATATTCTATTAAGTATGTGTATATATTCGTTGATATAATAAGACAAAGTCTGTGACTATTTCATAATGTGAAAGTGCGAGGACATAGTGGGAGCTATGTGGAGTGAGAACTACATACACATGTTACTATAAAAAGTCTAAATATCTCTAGTCATACTTTCGTTGAGACTAGACATCAATGAAGTGGATATACTAGAATGTGTAACCTTACTCCTTGGATTTAATATAAGCATCTGACCTCATGAGCTGAAGGTGGTACCTTGAGTTAACACATGAATGTATACGGGTAATACATTGGAGACCGTTATAAGACAAACACTCGGGAATAACTATATACATGTGTTGGTGTCATGTCTTATTACAATAGCAGTGTGAGTATCCTCAAACATAAGATACTAGTTACCTTGTGTGGGAGTTGATATACTATGGTTCATACTTATTCATACCCGAATGATCAGGATGATACGAGTGATTATGGGTATATTAATGATCATTTGTTAGTAAGCCAGGTAGTCAAGATGGGATCCATCGCTCCTGATATAGTGATATAGTGGGAAATGTACCTTAAGTCCTCTTGTTGAAGCAACACACTCATAAACCTCTTATCAGAGTATGAGATTTATAGAATGAGTTTCTAGTCAATCTCAGTACATAAAGGCGAATGATGTCTTCGTGAACAAGTATAACTATAAGATTACATGAGCAAACACTTAATCTAAGCTCAATAAACTGGATGGTACTTAACCCAATGGAAAGAGTGTATTGTATTGGTTATTATTGCAGAACCGGATCAAGTCACAAGTGATAGGGTTCGTTTCGGACCTATCTTTCGATCAATTTCGATGTAAAACAGGACGTAATTCGATGTCATTTTGGGTGTTTAGTTCCATGTTTGCATTGGTTTGCATTTAGTTTGGTTTTTAGTTACTTTGTTAGATTTT
>CATIWQ010826806.1:0-20920 GCA_949673415.1 Euphorbia schlechtendalii
CATCACCAAGATTACCAAAGACTTCCTTATTCCAACGGCGCAGAACCGGTCGCAAAGTTTTCAGCTTTAACATTAATAACTGACTAGGGGGCAATGAAGGAAAAACCGAGTTCCAATGATCCTCAATAACCTTCCTAAAACCATCATGAGTTAACCATATTGATTGAAAACAAAATCTTGAAATATTTGTTGCATTCAAACGGCAATCAAATAAAATTGGGTGATGATAGGAATATTGTCTAGCAAGAACCGAACAATGGAAAAATAAGTAAGTTGCAGCGAAATTGGAACTTCCCAACACCCTATCTAACTTGCAATCCACTCTTGTCGCTCCTTCTCTTGCATTGAACCAAGTATAAACTGGACCAGATGTGCCAACATCCATAAGTTCAGCCATGTCTATACAGCCCTTGAAATCACCATAAGACTCCACATTTGGATGATTACCTTTCTTTTCATGAGCTCCAAGCACTGCATTGAAATCCCCCATCAAAACCAAATCTTTATCCAAAGTTTCTATCGTAATAACTTCATAAAGCTCTTGACGCTTCCTCCTATTCATACTTCCATACACAAAACTGACATTCAACCCCAAATTACCTAAATAAATCGAAAAAACTTGATCTGTTATACAAGAGATGTTCGACCCCATTCCAAGTGAATTCGACTTGAAAACCCAAATGGTCGAAGGACATTTATCATTCATGCCAATTAACTCAAAACCAATTTCCCTCTAATAAGAGGACTTTACTTTATCAAAACTAACCATTGGCTCCGCCAAACAAAGAAGATCAGGCCTATATTCAGAAACTAGAGTAGAGACATAGATTTGGGTTTCCTTATTTCTGAATCCCCTGCAATTCTAATATAGAGCAATCATTGGGACGTGGCTAAATTCCATCGCAAACAAGCAACTTCGTTCTCGATTTGTTGCTCCTTCCTTTAAACGTTTGCCAATCCATATTATCCTCCTTTTCAGCTGTATCAGCCCATGATTCCTTACCATCATCTACACCTTTTTCATCTATCAAATAAACCTTCAAATTAATTCCATCCAAATTAGTAATATTTTGATGCAACGTAGTTAAATTCCAATGCTCAATCCCGCATTCAACATTATGCATTACTAATGATTTAATCAAACCATTCTCATCATTCCCTCCCTCTCCAATAGAGTTATTGCCTTCCTCCCCCACAGAAGAAACTGAATCATTCGAATCGCTATCCATATCAACTAAAGGCGATTTTCGTAAAGGTGTAATGCTTTTTTGAATTTGATTAATGATAGTTATCACTGGAATTTTTGCGTTACTTCTATCTGACAAACTTTTCTAACATTACTTGCTTCTTATAAACAACTTGCTACTTTCCGGGTTAATCGCAAAATCATCACCATCAACTCTCTCGGCCTGCTGTAAGTTTTTGTTACCGCTACCCAGTTTTTGAATAACCCTTTCCATTATTGGTTTCTTTCCAATGCTAGTGTCTTTTGATTGAACACCTACACTATTCCTTCTACAATGGACAACCTCATGACCAATAGAAGAATAAATGGAACACAAAGCAGGAATGTTCTCATATTCAATATTAATCTAAAACTTATCCACATTCGTATCCACTCTAATATGATCTTTCAATGGATTCTTGAGGTCTAAGTCCACTAAAATTCTAGCATAGTGACCTAGTTCTCCATCAATAGTACTATTATGAAATCACAAAGGAACTCCAATCCCTCTAGCAATATTGGCCAAAATACGATAATCCCAAAATTCCCATGATAAACCATACAAATGAATCCACACCTGGCATGTTGTCTGCTTGTCATTATTTGGATCAAACCTAGGAGTCTATGGAAGAAACCTCATGGTCCCAAGATTAAGATTCATGCTGCCCCTATTCCAAACTTTTTGAATTACATCTTCCGTAGTCATCACGATGCCATAAAAGCCCCTTCCTATCGAAATTAACTTCCAAACCATCGACTTTCCCTAAGTTGAATTTAATTTAGCTTTTAAATTCCCATGCTTCCAGGGCTGCTCCCCTTTAGAATAGGTAATATGTCCGATATCCAAGAATTGGCATGCCTTAAGCCTTTCCTCATTGATTTATTGCAGTATATGAATAGCTTTATAGACGCTACTAACATCCTGAATCACACCCAACTCCTGGAAAGTTGTAGGAGTGGTTTTTGCACTAGCGACCTGCGCATAAGAGGTTTGTGATGGGTGCTTGTGTGCAGCAATAGGTTTTGAGGTGACTGATTCCTTTTGGTGTCGTTTTGAAAGGAGAAAACTATTGATCAAAAGGATCAGCAATAAAATCCGCATTAGAATACCCAGAATCCATGGTATTACATTCAACAAACCTACAGAATAGATCAAGCTAAATGAACCCTAAGAACCTGGTAGGAAAGCATGCAAAAGAATCCAAGAAAGAGAACTGAAACAACAAGAAAGAACAGAAAGAAAACGTAGGGATTTACAAATCAAGAATCAAGAAGAGAATTCTTGAATTGTTGAGAAAACCGAAAACCCTAGCAGAGCTCATATTCGCCTCCCCGTCTCCTTCTCAATTGTAGATTCTACTCGAGAATATTAAAAACAAAGATACACGAACAAAAATTGATATTATAATATCATTCATATCTAAGCCACCTTCAACTTTAATTGCCGACGTTACAGACTTGGCAACAGACAATTGTACTGAAGGCACACAATTGAAAACCACTCAAATGACCGTAGTCTAGAATGAATATGTCCTGCCAAATCACCTTCTTTCCAGCATATTTAAGTATGGTAATAGATCAACTTTAAAGTCATTTTCCAATAATTCACCAACATATGTCTTGCCAAGATAAAGTATCATAGTACATATAGGAGCATTTAACAAGAGGATAAACTCGAATCATATTCCAAGCAAACTATGTTGATTGACGAACAAGACCAATATACTTCCAAGATTGGAGCATGTGAGGATGTGACATTTCATTTCTTAGGATCAACTAGCCAATAGTAATGTTGTAGTGATACTGATCAAAGTTGCAACATTCCATATTGGCATGACACGCCATTTTTGTTAAATGATGCTAACAAGAATAGGTGCATAATATAGTAGCCTCAATTTAATTTCAATCAAAAGGCCAACAATGAATTCTAGTTTCAAAGTGAATCTGAAATAAAGTTCATGGTCCGACAATGTAATAAACTCATAAAAATGAGATCATGGCAATATTGTGAGCAACTTGAATACAAAACCATTATAGAGACATGGGATTGGTATATAAAACATGACAATACAAGTGGCCTGCATCTGCACTTGATTTATTCATTTTAATCTTGGCATGCGCAAACATGTTATTACAGTTATAGCATGGGCAACTAAATGGGGTGTAAATTGGGCATAAATTTAACAGGCTATGAATTCTGTTGGAAAGATTGTTTAACTTGAATGTTAAGTAATAGATCGATAACTCAGTCATTATAGAAGCTCGGAGAGAGTTTGTCAGGGCTTGCAGTGACTCTATCTCGCAGTTTAAAGTCATTTTCCAATAATTCACCAGCATATGTCTTGCCATGATTAGTCTAGAATAGCCGAAAGGAGATTGAAATTTTTTTACAAAATGTAATAGATCAACTTTAAAGTCATTTTCCAATAATTTCAAACATTTATTAAATCGATCATCAAACAGAATCTAAACATGTAGCCTCCAACTCAGGAACTATTTATCATCACGTGACACTGCACCAAACTGTCCCGCGAACTGGATATTCATCAAGATTTTCCAAATAAATATTCAAAATTTGGACAGTAATTTCAATTTTCATAATCTATTCCATTGCAAATGATAATGGCTCGATAACCACTCCTAACCGAGAACAATATATCCTAAGTCTTCATGTGGCCAAAAAGGATAATCCATTAAAGGATGCAAAGGTAACAAAGTATGCAAAATATATGCGGCTTCCACCTCATTAAACAGGATAAAATCTGCAAAACTTTTTTTGGAAAATTAAAATAAAAACTGAAAGAAGGAACAAGAGGTTCATATCTAGAAAATATCCTTAAACTGCTATATGGCTTGGTTGTGAGATTCTGGTTCAACACAATAGGCACAACAAGAATTAGTATCTGACAAAATAAATCTGTTGGACCAGAAAGCTTTAGTTGGAAGTTATTTCATGAAGAAGAAATTCCATGTGAAAAGCTTGATTTTAGGAACTCGATGAACACTAGCACAAACAAAAATTTTGATTTACTTAACAATTAATGCTGAAGTATAAGTAAGGTTTTGATTGCCAAACTAAGAATCACAATGAATTTTTGTTCTTTGAAAAAAAACTACATTACAAATAATCAGGACCATTTGATTCTTCTTTTCTCTTGGATAAAACTGATGATGATGCGGTCTAAATATGGAAAATCCCAACTAAGTTGGCACCCCGAGACCAAAAGAAATCCGCCACTCTCAAACAATATAAAGAAAAGAAAGAAACGTTACATAATGTCCATGAAAAACCCAAAAAGAAAAACTAAGAAAAACCAAAATGCTCTGATCTAAAAGCATAATCATGAAATAATAAACTGAAACAAGAAATAGGCAAAGAATTCCACCAACAATTAGAAGCAGAAGAGCGTCCAAAATTAGCAAGCAAATCAACGATTCTTCTTGAGCGACTATATAAGTGCAATCCTGTGGTACCAACTAAGTGTTAACCTTCATATTGTACTCTTTAATGAATATCCTTAGCAGCTCCTCAGACAACTAACCCGAAAATTTACCAATAATATTAGAGACATTAAGATGAGGAAAGTGACACAAAAGTATAGCCATTGGGTTTACAAATAAGTCAGACATAAAATTACAATAAATTGAAACAAGTACAAAAATTCCAATGTGCAATAAATCATCGGAAGAGTGAGATTCTGGAAAGATGTGTTTATTTCTTCTGTTCCAAAGTTCCCAACAGATATATAGAGATGGTGAGCTGCAAAAACCTTGTTGCAGTTTTTCTCGAAAACAGCTTCTCCGTAAATGATAGAAATCAACAACTTCGAATGCTGGTATATATAGGAGTTGCAATGCCAATTTAATGAAGGATGGAACACCAAATTTCGTGACTATCCACACAATGAATGATAATGTGCTCTATAGTTTCAATCCAATTAATCATATTCTGTGCAAAAAGCTTCATATTTGAGGTACATATTGTAATAACTTGGCTCGGCTTAACTTCTAAATTTTTTTCCAAATCAAGCTATTCTCGGAGAATTGGGATGCTTAGAGGGACTCAATATGATGCGGCATCGGGTTTTTTATGGGCTCTCAAAGGTAGATAGTAAGTGGGTTCTTGATACCTTACAAAGGGCGGAGTACAAAAGAAGATGGGTTCTATATACCAACCTATGTCATCTAAAACAAAAGACAAAACACTCAGGGAAGGCATATCAATGTGAAGCATACCGTCCCAATTAAATACCCACGATTCCCCTATTTAATACCAATGAATCCAAGCTACACAAATACCGTCCCAATGATTCCCCTTTTTAAACAGTCTAAAAGTCTCAACATTGTTTTGACACTTCCATAAAAATCAGCACTAATTACCGAATTATAATCCCCAGTTTTGAAGCCCTGATTTCTCAGCACCCACAGATTTCATGCTCAACCAATCAAAGATCTGACCTCTCAAATACTCAGCAAATATATCAACTTAGTTTGCCCAAACGGACACAGCAATCCCACATCTGTTTTGAACATTATTCACTAACAACTCAATAGACAGCAACAACGTTAGGTTATAGAGGCAACTAGCAACTCAATACTTGTAACTACAATGTTAACCCCAAGAGATGATTTGTAGTTATTTTAATAAATAAAATTCGTTGTATGTGGTCATCGATTTGAATACATTTATATCATATACCACTGAATATATCCATAAATAACATAGAATAATGAAAAACACAAGATAGTTATGGCAATTAAAACGATCCTAATTGTCATATCCATAATTTCAATGAATGTTTTGTTTTTGAACTACTTCTTGCAGGTTTGGCATCTGTATCTTCCATTTGATTTGGATCATATAGAATTTCATCGAACAGCTCATCTTCATCAACATTAACTTCCATTTCCTCTTCGCTCTCGTTGAAGACTTTCTTCTTTTCTTTTGAATCACCTTCATCAAAAGGCACAAAGCAACATCTTCATCGGGTATAGTACTCTGACTGCAAATCTTCATTCCGCGACTTCTTCTACACGACTGGGTAAAGCTCATGTTGCAGAATTCAACTCTCTGTCACAGCAACTGCAGACTATTCCGCTACCTAGCTTGTATCGCATTAATATTTGTCAACTATTACTACATACATAAATAAAGAAAGAAATGAACTACCTGAAAGCATCCTTTATATCCATGAGAATGAGATTGAATGATTTTCCATCATACTGTAAGTCAATGGCTTGTTGGACATCATCAATTGCAACTCATTCAATTTTCTAATGGCTACGTCATCATCCCCAATCAACACAGAGATACTGCCTCATTTATAAATTCATCTATTATCAATTATCATCAATTGGATTTTTACCTGTATCATTACACATATTTAGATCTATAGTTTAGTGCCTAAAATGGGGTAGCACTTGTATTCTCCATTACAATTTCATCACACATAACAATATTTGTTTATGTGATTGAAAACGCATCAAGAACCAGTTATTTCAAATCAACTTACCTGTGTTCAATTGTCGCCGGCGTTGTTATGCAATCTTTTGACCCAAATATGTTTCCCTCATCTCTGAATGAAATCCAACATCTGGGCACATATAAGAAAATAATTTTATATCATCAACAAATCTGATAGTCCTACCATCTATATATTAAGATTCAGGAATCAATTTTATTTTATTACATGTTTAGGTTTGATCAAAATAGGAAGATTACCTTGTGCAAGATAGGAAGCAATTTTGAATTTCTTGTCAGCTGAAGAAATCTAACTCTCAAGGCGGCCATGTTTTTCATTGTTACATAGAAGCCTATTTATACTACGTTTTTTAATTTTGGGTTCCCCTTTTTTTCCTTCTTTGCCATTCTTATTTGATTTCAATTTTATTTTGTTTCCATATGTAAAACATTTTAGGATTCTCAATATGTAACTAAAGGCAAATAATGGAACATTTATTTCCAATTAAAATTTATTTCTTTGATACATTTTAAATACGCACATGAGATATTATCTTTTGTAATTTTTTTCATGCAAGTTATGTAAATAGAAACGATGGTAGCTAACCATGCTACTTACATAAGTCCATATTTGTTATTAAATTATTAACGTAACTATGATTCAAATTTTAAATTTTAACTGAGAATATTAAAAAATATGATTCAAGGATACAAAAGACGGTTCCCAAAATTGGCATAAAATACTAGCATTCAGCCCTTTGTGGCCTATTAAAAGAAGGGATTGATGATCACAATACCGCCATCAATGATCATGGTACCTCAATCTTCAATCATGTTATCGTGATCATTTTCTTCTTTATAAGTTTTTCATCGCTTTTTCAGAAATCCAATTATGAAAGGCACAAAACCTATACCAGTATCAACAATCATGGTACCGTGATAAATTTTTCTAGCAGCATATCAATTATCATTAATTCATTTTCTTTTTCTATAGGAAATCAATTACTTACTCGATTTAGGAGCCTTATTTTCCCTATAAATAGCCTCAAAATTTCTGTGTAATGGTGCCGAATATATCATATCACATTAACGACGTCTTGTAAATTTTAATTCAGAATATTTTTCCTAAGTTCTAAGTGAGGTTATGAACAAAGAAAGGAATCATTTTATTTATTTTCTTGTTCTGTTCTAAACTATTGCTCGATGATCGTTCAACAGAACCATCCGTCATTTTGAGTGAAAGAAAAAATGAGCTCTGCTAGGGTTTATAAACCCTAGCCGCCATCTACTGTTTTTTCCGGCCATTCTTGGCTGCGTTCTGACGTTCTCTTTGCTCAGCTCTTCTTGCTCTTTTCCTTAGCAGCCTTCGCGCTTTGACCATGGAGAAGGAATTTTCTATCGCGCATCTGATTGCAGAACTTTTTGGGGATCAATACCGATCCCATGATAAGCTGTGACCAGCAGAGCAGCCGAGGTCTGCTTAACTCTCTTTCGCGGATTTGCTAGCTGAGGAACATTCGCAGGCGAGATTCTTTACGTCATGTTGTGTTACGGAAAAGGGAGGTTTTAAGTCAATCAAGATTACGCAGGAGTTTTATGACAATAGATTCAAACAATGTGAATTTTCTCTGATTGGTAGACTGATTTTGGGTAAGGGGCAGCAGCCTAGGAAGGTGGATGAGCAAAAGACTCAGCTTTCTACTGTTTGGGGGCTTACTGAGGCTTGGAATCTGATTTCTTTGGGTAGAGGTTATTATCAAGTGATGTTACTTTCTTTAGAGGCCAAGAACATGATATGGGATAAGGGGAGTCTTAACTTAAAGCCTGGAATCTTTCATGTACAACCATGGATACCAGATTTCAATCCTCATGATCATAACCCTACCAACACATAGGTTTGGGTAAAGTTCCATGCTTTTCCATGGGACTATTGGGATCCAATAACCCCAGTTGAAATCACTAGTAGTTTTGGTGTTCTTTTGCAGCTTGATTGTGCAACTATGGAGGGATCATTTGGCCATTACGCTAGGGTGTTAGTCGATGTTAATATGTCTTAGGATCTATGAAGTATAGTTGGTATTGAGAGGGAGGGCAGCGAGATATGGATTGATATTGCTTTTGAGAAACCTACCTGATTTTTGAAGATTGTGCAATTACTTGGGTCACAAAGTTTATAACTATCATCGTAATCAAAAGCCATTGGATACGCATATTTGGGAGAAATAAGGTAAATCGAAGAAGGCAAATAAGAGTGTCAAGTTGATGGGTGAAGCTGTCGTGGCTGACCAACTCATGGTGATGAATAAATCTGATATGCAGTCGAATCTAATGCTCTTAATTAGAAGCAAGCAGAGGTAACATAATTTAAAGGAATGCATGAGATCTGAAATTTCGGTGAATACGGTTTTTAGAAATTTGGAGAGCAGTCTCTCGGCCAAGAAACACAATTCTTTAATCAATGTGGACCGTCGCTCGGTTAGATCCACATCTGTTTCAGACTCAGAACATGGTTCAGAAGAAGATGGTGAATTTTAGATTGGTAATAAAGGTTCGATCACTATATTCGAAAATTAGAATGGAATCGTTCTTGTTGTTAACTTGACACCGATGGAGGCCAAGACAACTCAAGTAGATGCAGGTAGACAGATCATGACTAAATCCTGGGAAGATTTAGCTGATGATGAGGATGACCAGCCATGGGTAACGTTTACTCGCAGACGTAAGATACGTAAAAGTGTGGTTTCTTCAACTGATATTGGTGATTCCCGACCTAGTGGATAGTGTAAGTCACATTCTCCATGATGGTTTCCACGTATGTTTTCTTTATGATTGTTCTTTATTGTAATTGTCGAGGCTTTGAAAACATTGGGACTAGGAATTACTTTAGTTCTCTTGTTTTGAAACATAAGCCTCTCTTTATTTGTCTGGTGGAGCTGATGACGGAATTTAGCAAAATTGATTTGCCTTTTAGGAGGAAAATTGGTTTTGAGCTGGTTTCTTTGAATGACAAACCTCTTCCTTCAATTTGGGATTTGAAGTCGGTTTCACTTAGTACTGTTCTGAACGTTCTTTTGGTTACGGACCAAGTTGTTACTCTTGAATTTATTTGGTTTGATGTTATTTTTCATATTTGTTTTATTTATAGAAGTGTTAATTCTGTAAGGAGGTGGTCCCTATTTGATTCTATGGGAGGTGCAATATCTTCCATGGATGAGGTTTGGGTTTGGATTGGGGATTTCAATGCGGTTCTTGGTTCTCATGGGAAGCAAGGAAGACCATCATTATCTAGAGCTTGTAGTGAGTTTCGTTCTTGCCTTGATGATACAGGGTTGATTGATGTTGAATCTAATGGTCCTTTCTTTACATGGTTCAATGGAAGAGAAGGTTCTCAATGGGTGGAGTCTAGGATAGATAGAACACTTATGTCAGCTGGTTTGATTGATCATTCTCGGTCTTATGGTTGTTCGATCCTTGCGAGGCATTATTCGGACCATCATCCTTTACTTTTTGATAGCTCGTTCACTACGAAATGCATCCCCAGGTTTCGCTTTTAATCTATGTGGTTAATAATGAGTCTTTGGCGGCTGGTAATAGAAGTCTTTGGGAATCTCGTTTCCCATCGCTACCCCCGATTTAGCTTTCATTGTTGAAACTGAAAACTCTTCATCCTATTTTGCGAGAATGGAACAAGAATGTTTTCGGTCATGTTGATTCTAATGTCCGTAAGAGTGAGAAGGAGCTGTTGCGTGTTCAAACTAAGATTGCTATGGAAGGGTTGATATATTCACTAGTTCAAGCTGAATTTGATGCACATGAGAGGTTGGACGCTCACTTGAAATAACAAGAAATTTGTTTAAAGGAAAGAAGCAGTATGCGTTAGCTTAAGGAAGGAGATTGTAATTCTAGTTATTTTCATCGTGTGGGGAAAATATGGAGAGTAACTGGTGGGATTCGTAGCATGTTCATTAATGATGAGCTTAGCTTTGACACAGAAGCTATCTCATCTCATATGGTCTCATTTTATTTAGTGCTGATAGTAACGTCTCTACTGATCATGGGCTGATTTCTTCCCTCATTCCGAAGGAGGTTACTAGTGCGGAGAATAAGGAGTTGATTAACAGACCTTCTATTGATTTAATTCGTGAAATGGTTTTTTCCATGGATGGCAGCAATGCCCCTAGGCCTGATGGTTTCACAGGCTGTTTCTTCCAACATTTTTGGGAGGTGGTTGAGGGAGATTTTTGTGCTGCAATCCTTTCTTTTTTCGACAACGGGTTTATGCTTCCATGGCTGAACTTTAGCATCATGACCCTCATTCCTAAGGTCGATGGTGCTATGCAGATCGAAGAATTCAGGCCAATAGCGATGTCAAATTTGGTTTTTAAAGTCATAACGAAAATTCTTGCCAATCGTTTGGGAGATGTAGTGGCCAGGATCCTTGCTTGGAATCAATATGGATTTGTGAAGAACAGATTAATTCATGATGCAATTTCGATAACCTCTAAGGGAGTGAACATGCTTGGGGATAAGTGCATAGACGGGAATGTTGCGTTAAAAATTGATATAAAGAAGGCTTTCGACATGATGGATTGGAACTTTATATTCTCGGTCATGAAGTCTTTTAGATTCTCGGAGACTTTCATCAGCTAGATCCGAAACATTTTCTAGTCGACTAGAATTTCTATTTGACGGTGATGGGTTTACGAGGCTATTTTAGTTATGGACATGGAGTTTGGCAAGGTGATCCCTAATCTCCGTTACTTTTTTACATCGGCGAAGATTTTTTGAGCCGAATGCTTTCTTCTCTTGCGAGATCAGGGAACATTCAGAAGATTCATTACACTTCCAATACCGTTTTCCCATTTCATTTATTAAATGCGGATGATGTTTTTCTTTCTTGTAAAGCTAACCTTAGTAACATGGGTGTTATTAGGGATGCATTAACGCTTCATGGTGTTAATTCTGGTCAGGAGGTCAATTAGAACAAATCAAGTATTTATTTTGGTGACTCGGTCTCTAGCGTAAGAGCAGCTCGTATGGTAGCTGTGATAGGAATTAAAATTGCCAGTCTTCCTTTCTCTTATCATGGAGTTCCTATGTTTTACGGAGCTCCAAAAGCTTGCCATCTTTGGCCGATTTTACAGAAAGTTTTATCGAAGTTCGTCGATTGGGTTGGGAGTTCGTTATCCATGGCTGGAAGAGTAGTCCTTGTTCTATCAATTATTCACAGCTCTCTACTTCATTCTTTTGTTGTTTATAAATGGCCATCATCTCTAATTCATCAACTTGAGAGAGCAGTTTGTAATTTTGTTTAGTGTGGTTCTGTGGAGAAAAGGAAGCTGGTTTCTACTCCGTTGTCTATTTATATGAAGCCTTTGGATTCAGGCGGCTTGGGGCTGAAGAAATTGGATTTGATTAACAGCTCTATGTTGGCAAGTTTAGCATGGAAAGTTGCAACTAGTAATGGAGTTTGTGGGACTTTGTTGAAGTAGTGTTTTTTGAAAAATGACGTTCCTTTGGGTTATATTGTGCATTCCTCAATTTGGTGTTCGTTACGGAATGTTTATGAGTTACTTCGCTCCCATACTTAGTGGTTCCTAGGTCTGGACTCTAATCTGAGTTTTTGGAACTCTTCTTAGATCATCCCTTCGGTGGTCGAGCAGATGAATCTCACCCCAGGTTAGCGTATGGCTTTACCGGAAAGTGTCAAGGATTATCTTTCTGATGGTTGCTGGACGGAACTGCCAGATTCAATCCCTATTTCCATTTGTTTGGAAATTCATACTATAGAGTGAGTAGAAGAGATGAGTGATCTCTGTGTTTGGTGTCCCGGGACTAAAGGTATTTTGTCGGTGAATCTATTTTACAGATGACAGCAAGGTAACTTTCCTTTTTAGGAGGTCTCTCATAAAATATGGCACAAATCTATCACACCTTCCCATTCTTTAATTTGTTGGAAAGCCTTTACGGGTTTCACATCGACTCATGATAAATTAATTCGTAGAGGTTTGCATATAGTTTCCCATTGCAGCCTTTGTTGTGATCATTTCGAAGAAGTGGATCATCTTTTTTTTAAGTGCTCATTTGTAAGGCAGCTTTGGGTTAGTCTATCCTCTTTGTTCGGTAGATCTTTGGATACGACCATGAACTTGAGAACCCTTTTTTGAATAAGATTAAGGATAGGAAGAACGAAGTGAGGGTGACATTAGTCCCTCAGTGAAAGCGCTGCTTACAGCCCACACCCGAAGGTAGGCCATGGAACTAATACCAGGGGGGACCTGCCCTTCTCCACTCCAAACAACCACCCTAAAGTTTTATTAAAATAAAAATAAAAAGTTGTTACAAAACAGGAACAAAGGAAAAAACAAAAGAAGCTAAGTCACAAAACTATCTACAATGATAATTACAAAAGCCATTCAAATCATGATAAAGCAACCCTCGGTAGAAGTGAGGGGCTTGAAACCATTCCAAGCTCTTTTGGGAAATACGGCCGTGGTTGGCCAGGGCGTCCGCTACCATATTTCCTTCTCTAAACACATGCGTAACAAATATTTGCATCGTTTTCAACATTCGTAGACAATCCATCCAGTTAGCCCGTATGTGCCAAGGAACTCTTGTATTCTTCGTACGAAAACGTTGAACTACAAAGGTCAAGTCACTTTCAATCCAAAGCCGGTTCCAACCTTTATTCACTACCATTTTTATAGCAAAAATAGCCGCCTCCAACTCCGCAACAAAAGCAAAAGTCGATGACCAGTATAAAGAAAAACCATAAACAAAAATACCATTAGCATTCCAAAAGACCCCTCCACATCCCGAAGGACCTAGAATCCCCTCCATTGAGGTGTCAGTGTTGACCTTCAATCAGCCCTCTTGTGGCTGAATCCATCTTACACCAATCACTCGGGGCCCCTCATGAAGCCTAGGCGAGATACCTAGGATTTTCAGCATTCTCTTTGTCGTCTCTGAATTCTAGATTGTACCAAGACCAACATTTTCTATTCTACAAAGAATTTCCCAAATCCTTTGAAGATATAGGTGAATGTTGGGCTGCTCATCTTCAAAGATGTACTTATTTCTTGCTTACCAAATAAGCCAAATCACATTGACTACTCCGGAATTCCATAACACCTGAACTTAGGGACTGAAGATGTGAATAAAGGCTGCTGATATTACCTCCTTGATGTCTAAATCAATGCTAAAAGATCTCCCAAACAGGGACTGGAAAGCTAACCACAAGGACCGTGCAAAAGAACAAGTAGCAAATAGATGGTTTTTATCTTCAACATGCCTTTCACAAAGACAACACATAGAGACAATATTAATCCCCTTCTGAATGAGAGCTTCGTGGGTAGAGATGTATCCTTTAATTAATTTTCAGCATGTAATAGAATGTGAAGGGGAAATGGTTGAATGCCAAATTTTCTTCGAAAATGGATAGCTATGTTGTTCCGTTTGAAGCCATTGATAAAAAAGCTTGACGGAAAAGTTACCATCACTTGCTGGCTTCCAAAAGGCCATGTCCAGCTTGTCTCCTGAGAGTTTGACCTCCTTGATTTGCTGTTGAACTAGAGGTGGCAAATCTGTAGGTAGGTTAGACCAGGAGCCATCCAACAAAATTTTTTTAACCGAGTTTGTTCTCCTGGCACAATCAGCCATGGGTAAATTTAAGATTTCTCCGAGGGACAGCGTTATCCACTTCAAGTTCCAGAAGTTTAAAACACAAATATCACCAATAAACCAGATCATATTCTCATGAAGCATACCATACGCCTATCGTATTGAGTTCCAAATGCTAGAATTATTTATCCAATCGCTAGCAAGATCATTCTTTAAGAACCGATTACGCAAAAGAGGAAGGAAACCACTTCTACTAGTAATTAGCCCCCAAGTAAGCTTAGCTAACATTGAGATGTTTATATCTTCAAATTTTTTCAATCCAATTCCACCCATTGCAGTTGGCTTTTGACAGATTTTCCATGGAACCGTGATTAGCTTCCTTTTTTTAACGTTACCAGTCCAAATAAAATTCCTCACCGCACGTTCAAGACCCTTTAGTAAAGATTGAGGCCATTTATAAACCATGAACGAATGAAGCAAAGAGTTATTGATAACTGATTTGACAAGAACTATACGGCCTGCCATAGAGAGAGTGCTGCCCATCCAACCTGCCAAACATTGTAAAATTCTGTCAAATATCGATCCCAAATAAAGTGCCTTTGGTGAGCCACGAAAAAGAGGAACCCCTAGATATGAGAAAGGGATATTACCTTTAGTAATACCTAACAAATCTACCAATATGTCAGCCCTAGCAGCCTGAACAGAGTCCCCGAAATAAATAAGTGATTTGCACCAATTTACGAGCTGTCCTGAGTTGGTTCCATATAATTCGAATATATCTCGGGTCACATTCATATTAGACATTGTAGCCTTGCAAAACACAAGGATTTCGTCTGCATATAGCATATGAGATGGAAAAGATACCTCGGAGGTATATCGCATCTGACTGATATTTCCCGAATCCACCAATGATGACAGCAGCCTACTCAGGATATCTTCTGCTAAGCAAAAAAGCAACGGAGAGAGCGGATCTCCCTGTCTCACACCCCGAGTACAATTGAAGAAACTACAATGTCCAAACAGCGTGAGAATTGAAAGTTTAGCCGAGCTGAGAATGCTTCGAATCCAATCAATAAAAACTCCATTAAAGTCGAATGATTGAAGTACCGTAATGAGGAAATTCCAGTCAAGAGTATCAAAAGCCTTTCGAATGTCAATTTTTAATGCTAAATTACCACCAAAACTTCTTTGATTTAAAAGATTAATCCCCTCCAATGCCAAAGCGTTGCATTCATGAATGCTTCTACCTTTGATGAAACCAAATTGATTAATCAAAATGATCCTTGCTGCAAGCACATTTAAACGGTAAGCTATGATCTTTGTCATAATCTTAAACATAAAGTTCGACATTGCGATCGGTCGAAAGTCCTCCGCCTTAACCGCACTTTCCTTTTTTGGGATAAGAATCATTAGGCTAGAGTTTAGCCTCGGTAGCATGTGACCCATGTTAAAAAATTGATTGAAAGCTCGACAAACGTCAGCCCCAACGATGTTCCAATATTCCTGAAAAAAGATTCCCGTGAATCCATCCGTAACCGGCACACTCGTGGCATCCATGCTAAAGACCAGATCAATGCTTGGCATTGCCGTTAAGATTTCATTTTCCTTTAGCGTTACACAATTAGGAATAACCGACAGAACCAACTGCTGATCTACTTGGACAGAATGGTCAGAAGTAAAATTACGGCTGTAATAATCAACCATGTGTTCTGAAATCAGCTCGGTGTTCATAGTTAAGACATCATTTATAATTAGGGCTTTGATTCCCATAGAAGCTCGACGTATATTCGTTGCACGGTGGAAAAAATTTGTGTTCCTATCTCCCTCTTTACGCCAACGAGCTCCGCTTTTTTCTTAAAAATAGATTTCCTTTTGACGAAGATGCAGTTCAAGACAAGAGTGGGCTGCCATCTCTTCCATAATTAAATTGTCACCCAAACCATTCGATGAAATCCGGTTTTGAATATCTAAAAGAGCTCTCTCACTATTTCGAATATTCACATCCAAATTTCCAAATACTTCCTTATTCCAAGATCGAAGAATCGGTCGGAGCATCCTTAATTTAAGCAAAATAGATTGCATCGTAGGAAGGGAAGGAAAATTACCTTGCCAAAATTCTTCAATAGTATTTTATAGTGAGCTATGTGTGATCCACATGGATTGAAAGCGGAACCGCGAGACTCTATCCACATCTAGCAAAGCCGTAAAAAGAAGAGGGTGGTGATCCGAACAGTATCGGGTAAGAACCGTGCAATTGTAGAAATTACAAAAGTTCGAAAATTCAGCATCAACCAGTGCCCTATCTAACCGCGATTCTACCCTCTCCTCACCCGTTCTGTTATTAGTCCAAGTAAAAAAAGGACCTGCTGCTACAACATCAATCAGCTATGTATCATCTATGCAGGATCTAAAATCATTACACGAACTCGTGTTCGGTGAGTTTCCAAGCTTCTCATGACTGCCCAATATTGCATTGAAGTCCCCTAGCCAAAATCGATTAGATTCCAAAGAGACAGCCCCTAGTCAAATCATGTTGTACAGATCACGACGCTGATTTAAATTCGTACTCCCATAGACAAATCCAAAATCCATGACCGAGGTATTTCTACGTAGATGAACCTGAACCAACTGATCCGTAGTGAGAATAACATCATCTTGCCATTCGCAACGAGTAGATTTGAGGACCTACATAGTTGGAATCGGCTTATCATTTGCCCCAATTATAACAAAACCCAATCGACGCCAAAACGAAGGAGCAATTCTATTAAACCTAACCATCGGCTTAGCAAGACATATTAACAATGGTTTATGAACCATAATCAAATTCTTAAGATATAATTGGGTATCCACGTTGCCAATACCCCTATAGTTTCAAAAAAGAACAATCATTGAGTGTACCTTTCGAGAGGCTGTCGGGTAGTACGCGATGGAGATCCCGTGAAATTCTTTTTATTCCTTCTACGCGTTGCAATTTTCCACTCATCATCTACTTCCTTTTCGGACATATCAGCCCAAAACTCCTGCAAAGGTGATGATTCACCCGCATGTTTACCATCCCTCAGGTGAATAACAAGATTAATGCCGTTTAGGTCAACAATTTGTTCGCGTTCGTATCTGTTAAGAGCAGTACCCGTGTTGTTAGTCACAGCCACAGTGTTGATTTCACCCCTATGTATCTACACTTTCGTGTCTTCTTTATAACCGTTATCCGTACTCTCGTTGCTTGATTTTTCATCTTCCGATTCATGATCCAAGTTCACCAGTGGCAGCGGCCTCGTAACATCCCGATCAAGACTCTCCCTAATTGAAGTGAAGACTTTCTGAGTAGGGATATCCGATTTCATTGTCTCATTTAAGCTTTTTTATCTCGGTTTGCTCCGAGTAAACAGCTCAAGATTAATAGGTGGATTAGGGTTATTCGGGATTTCTTTCTCCGATCTTTTCTTTTCCTTCTCAGCCCTATGTGGCTGATAATGTGGGCTTAATATTGCGTCTACAATCATATGATTGATGTCAAACCGAATTGCATAACTTGCAAAAGGCAGGGAGATTTTCAAATGCCAAGTCAATCCATATCTCATTATCTTTTCTTTCAACTCCAATCTTGCTTGGAATGCTGTTTGATAAATCAACATCAACCAAAACCCTAGTATAGTATCCGAAGGTTCCATCTATCGTTGCCTTATCAACTTGAAGAAGAACTCTGAAATAACTAGTTATCTCGGCTAACGTTCGAGGGTCCCAATACTCCCACGGGAGACATCGTACCCAAACTTGTGCATTCATGATGTTGGCCGCATAAAGATCAAAATCTGCCATCCAAGGTTGCAATCTGAAAATTCCAGGCTCAAGGTTGATGCTTCTCTTGCTCCAAACAAGATTCTTGCATTCTAAAGAACCAAGCATCATATGATAATAGCCCCGACCAATTGGGATTAACTTCCAATTGCCATTAAGACCCCAAATCTTTGAAAGTTGGGTCTTCAAATCATCTACCTTTCTCGGTGTGCTTCCTTTTGGAAAAATCAATCTGTCAATGAGAGAAAAAGAGCACTTCCGCACTCTTTGATCATAAACATCTTGCGAAATTCAAACCGTCTTATATGCACCCTTTTCAAAAATCGGGGCTAGCGTTGAAAACTTGGGAATCGATAATAGATTTGTTGCGGCCTATGCATACGATTTAGGGTTAGCAAAAGAAGCAGCAGCTGGAGCTTCCTTCTTCAGTGGGATGGAGCATTGATCTTCGAAAAGATCAACAATAAATCGTGCGTTAGAATAATCAGTATCCATATCAGAATAAAGAACCAAGATACGATATTCCAAAAGAAAAAGAAAACAAGAAGAGAGCTTGTATTTTATATTCCCATTATTTATTAGTGGAGTTATCGGTGCCTAATGGTTTTTCCCTTTCAAGGATTTTCCACTTAAATCTCTATGTCACTTTACTACTTTATTTGTTTTATTATTGTTGTTGCGAATCTATTTTAGTAAACACATATCACCCGGCTACCGAATTAGTTATTCGAGACCTATCAAGTTGTATCAGAGCGGGTTCCACAAAGGTGCTTGTGTTAATTAAAATGGAAGGTTCTTCAACATTCATGATCAAATTGAACGGGTCCAACTGATCAATTTGAAAACCCATAATGGAAGATATTTTGTACTGCAGAGATATGCACGAAGCAATCGAAGGCGACACTGCTAGGCCTAAAGACATGAAAGATCCCGATTGGATTAAGTTAAATAGAAAGGCCATTGGAACTATTCACCAATGGATAGATTTCAACGTGGTTGGTCATGTCTCGGAGGAAACATCTTCCCATGAATTGTAAATGAAGTTGCAAGATCTTTATGATCGAAAAACTGATGGGAACAAATTATTCCTGATAAGAAAACTTGTCAGCATGAAGTATAAGGATAGAACTCCTGTTTCTGAATTTTTGAACGAATTTTGAAGTGCCATTAATCAGTTATCTTCTATGAAAACCACACTAGAAGATGAGGTTCAATCCTTATCATTGCTCAGCTCTTTACTAGAGAGTTGGGATACTTTGGTAGTGTCTGTGACCAATTCTGCTCCAGATGGAATACTATCTTTAAACCACATTGTGAGCACTCTACTCAACGAAGAGACTAGGAGGAAAGTCATGGCTAACGAAAGCAGTCAAGCTCTTGTCATTGAATATAGAGGTCGGAGCAGAACTAAAGGTTCCAACAATTCAGAAAAATCCAAAAGCGGAGACGAGTCTTAAAGGCAAATCCAAGTCCAGGGGTAGAGTCAAATGCTACCACTATGGATTAGAAGGCCATTTGAAGAGGAACTGCCGAAAGCTAAAGAGGGAATAAAAGGATGGCAATAACCAAGAAGAAGATAGGAACACCACTGCAACAACTATTTTATCTTTCAATCATGAAGAACAATGTCTCCAAGTCTCAAGTCAAGATGAGATGGAATAGGTGATCGATACTGCAGCATCTTATCACGCCACTTCTAACAAGGAGTTCTTCACCACCTACAAAGCAGGAGATTTTGGGATGGTGAAGATGGGTAATAGTGGTCATTCCAAAATTATCAGAATTGGTGATATCCATGTTAAGACGAACACTGGCTGCACACTCATCCTCAAAGAAGTTAGGCATGTTCCTGATTTAAGGCTTAACTTGATATCTTGTGGTGTCTTGGATCGTGAAGGCTTCGAGAATTTCTTCGGAGTAGGAAATGGAAACTTACAAGGAATTCCTTGGTGATTGCAAAAGGAACCATGTATTGTACACTGTACAAAACAAATGCAATCATTTGTAAAGATGGATTGCATGCAGGTGAAGAAGAGTCTTCACTAGACTTGTGGCATAGAAGATTGGCTCACATCAGTGAGAAAGGGTTGCAAATTCTAGCAAAGAAAGCGCTTGTACCTTCTACTAATGGTTCACCACTATCTCCATGTGATTACTGCCTCTTCGGCAAGCAACATAGAGTGTCATTCAACAAGTCATCAAGAAGAAAGTCAAGTGTTCTTGACTTAGTACACTCAGATGTTTGTGGCCCCTTTGAAACAGAGACCTTGGGAGGTAACAAGTATTTTGTTACTTTCATTGACGATGCATCTCGAAAGCTATGGATGTATTTCCTAAGAACAAAGGATCAGGTATTCCAGTCATTCCAAAAGTTTCATGTCATGGTGGAAAGAGAGACTAACAAGAAGTTGAAATGTCTCCGAACTGACAACGGTGGTGAATACACATATCATGAGTTTGAGAATTATTGTTCCAAACATGGAATCCGACATGAGAAGACTGTACTTGGTACCCCACAACATAACGGTGTAGCGAAGAGGATGAATCGCACCATTGTGGAGAAGGTTAGATGCATGCACAAAATGGCTAATTTACCTAAGTCATTTTGGGGAGAAGCAGCAAGCACAGCCTGCTATGTCATCAATAGGTCACCATCTTTCGCTCTAGACTTTCATATTCCAGAAAGAGTATGGAATGGAAAAGACGTTCAATACTCTCATCTGAAGGTGTTTGGCTGCAAGGCATTTGCACATGTGCCTAAAGAGCAACGGTCAAAGCTTGATGATAAGGCAAGTCCCTGTATCTTCATAGGATAT